>JAJOZX010011730.1:75000-82500 GCA_023014485.1 Bathynomus jamesi
AGTTAGAATTCGGGGGAGATTTTAAAGATATTCTCTGTCTTTAAACCTTTCTGACATTACGTGTCAAATTGTTAAAATATTCATTTGGCAATCTAGTTTTGGACCTTTAGTAGTGCACAGAGGGGTTGGCAAAAGTAAATATATACCTTCGGGGTTTTTTTTTTCCATTGTTGTTCATTTAATAACAAAAGTGAATAAATAATAAACAAATTTATTGAATCAATATATTTAAAATCGTGCTGCTTTCTCTTTTCCATTATGTTAAACTGACACACGTTCTAGAATTCCATTGAGGAGTTTTTCCATTTGTTCTTGAGAACAAATATCGTGGTGTCTATTTACGTTTGTCAACCCTTTATATATTTTTGGGGTTAGAATTTTCTCTGTATTCAGCTATAAGAGTATGAAGCAACGGCTATAAAAAAAAAAGTCATTGTTTTTCTCTGAAGGTGTCATGTTTGTCGCAAGATGCGAAGCGTTTGGAACAGCTGCGTAAGACAGTTAGAATCAGTTCGACTGTAATTTATATAGCGTCACAGCGGTCACAATGCAACAATGGTCGGACACACACACACACACACACACACACACACACACACACACACACATACACATATATATATGTGCCTGATATATATATATATCATGCAGGGGCTAATTGTAATTTGTAATTGTAATTAATTGTAATTAATTAAATTTGTTCATGTAATTAGCAAGTAATTGTAATTGACTAGTTACCTGAAATGTAATAACATGAATATTAAAGTTAATGGGTTATACTTGTAGTTTAAACTACTCACTCATCATGTCTGAGGGAGCTTTCTTTTGAAATAAAATGTTGTTCTTTTTATTTGAAATAAAATTTTTCATTTATTTCAAATGTTCCAAACTAAAATGCCAGTTTTTTTGGCCCTTATTATTATTATTATTTTGATAAAATAAATGCCAGTTCTTTTGTCTTATATTAGTATTTTTTGAGTGCCTTATCTTTGGTTTCATTAAACCATATCACATACGTATGTCCAATGTTCAATTGTCCATAGCAAGAATTTGAAATAAAATTTTCCATTTATTTCAAATGTTCCTAACTAAAGTGCCAGTTTTTTGGCCCTTATTATTATTATTATTATTATTATTTTGATAAAATAAATGCCAGTTCTTTTATCTTATATTAGTATTTTTTGAGTGCCTTATTATCTTTGGTTTCATTAAACCATATCACATACGTATGTCCAATGTCCAATTGTCCATAGCAAGAACTGCTTCATGAAAAATACAGTTCCGTGCAATGTTAAAAAAAAAGAATACATTTTATTGGCCTAATAAGTATTATCTAATTTTCATTCAAGATGATGATGGCCAAAACTAAAAATGGAATTGAAATACTTTGGTAGAAAAGTATGACATAAATCAAATAGTTTGTATTTATGAAAATATGCAAGTCTTTGTAACTGTAACTGTAATTAATAACTTTACTAAATAATTGTAATTAAGTATTTCACCATCTATAGTAAATGTAATTGTAATTGTAACTGAGACTATGTCAAGTAATTGTAATTGTAATTAATTATATTGCCCAAGTAATAACCATATTCCTGATATATAATATATATATATTTATATATATACTGTGTCCCCAAAAGAGTGACCACCTTTTTCACCGAGGCGACAAAACTACAATTCCAACGATAACTAAATGAAACAGAAATCATATTAAACCCTTTATATTGTTCCTAAAATGAGAGGTAGTTTATTTAAATCGGATAAGTTGTCCTTTTACAAACTCAACTTCAACAATAGTTGTTAAAAAATAAAGTTAACAAAGTTAACAATGAACAAAAACAAATTGAATAAAACATCAACGCAGCGATTGTTCAGTGTTTCCTCCATTCAATGACCAATTGTAGCTTTGTGCGCCATTAAAGAACTGTTATAGAAATGGCGTCTTGATCGAGCTCATTCCACGCAGTTAAAATGCATTCTCGAAGTTGGGTGATATTTTAAGTACTTTGTCTATAAACTTTGTCAACTAAACATCCTCACAGAAAATAGTCAACTGGATTTAAGTCCGGACTATTTGGTAGCTAATCTTCTGGCGCGATAAAATCGGGACATTGTTCTTGCAAGTATGCAGTGGTGTGCCCGGACCGATGAGATGGAGCGCCATCTTGCTGAATAACATACTGTAATTACCACTGTAACTTTCAATTTCAGGCAACGTCTTATTCAAGATATCGTGTCTCGAAGGAGCCTGCTTTTTGGAATCGCTCTCTTTTTTTGTTTTTACGCTAGCGTACACTCTATTGTTTTGCGGGTTTCGAAGTCGTTCAGTATTGAAAACGTATTCATCCGTAAACCAAATGATAGACACGTCGTTATTTGATCGAAAACAGCGAAGAAGTCGATGGTAACATTGTATACGTTTTACGTTGGACTGTTCAGATATGCGATGCACTTGGAATCGCTTAAATGTTTCTTGCAATTCGATGCACTGAACATTTTTTAAAAACGGCTGCGGCTCTCTTTACTCAAACTCGAACGGGATTGTCTTCTTGGCTGCAAATAAGTTTAGTTACAGATTTAGTGTTTGCCGGGGTCCTTGCTGAACGCAGTCCTCCACTTCCCAGTTTTCGTGCATCAGTTCTCATTTCACGATTTTTTTCCACCAAACGCGACACATTACTTACACATCGCTGTCGATCAGGATAATGTTTTACTCTTCCTTTAGCACCGAAACATTTTCCTCGTGAAGAGGTTTGATACCAATTTCGTCTTTCTCACCTAAACGTCTCGTAATAACTCGCATAAAATAACAGAATTAACAAACTTCCTTCGTCAGCTGCTAAATCAAAACTGATTGCCGTGACGGCAATACTGTCTAGGCCTAGATGTACTTCACTTATAAATAAATGAATGCTCCAACTTGTCCAACGTAGGCCTACCCTGAGTCAACGCGTGATCTCAAAGTTAACCGCAAAAATTACGATTTCATTATTTAGTGACGTGAATTTAGCAATTTTTTCCATTTCCTTATTGTAAAATTTATTTGTTAACAACTCTTGTTCAAATTGTATTTGTAAAAAGACAACTTCTTCTTCTTCCGCAGTTATTATCCCATCTTTACATGGGGTCGCTGTTTTTGGTTCGTCTTCTCCACTCTACTCTGTCGTATACCACGTCCTCCTCCAAGTCCTTCTCCCTGATGTTCGCCACCACACAGTCCCTCCATCTCGTCTTCGGTCTTCCTCTTCTTCTCCGTCCCGGCAACTCCATCTCCAGCACTCTGCGCCCCACATACTCCTCTCTTCTCCTGACGTGTCCATACCACCTCAGCCTGGCCTCCTGCACCTGTAAAAAGACAACTTATTCGATTTAAATAAACTATCTCTCATTTGAAAGCCAATATAAAGAATTTAATATTTCTGTTTCATTTAGTTATTTTTTGAATTGATGGTTTTGTTGGTCCAATGGAAAAGGTGGCCACTTTTATGGGGGCGAGGGGGGACGCAGGGTGTATATGTATATACAGGCCCTCTCAGAGGTCCATAGAGGCCGGGCCACTTCCAGCTTTTGAGGCCCATAGCTAAACCCAATTATTACTTTCACTGCAAAACATTACAGTATATTCAAACCCAGGCCAAATGGCCCTCCTAGCCCTCCCCCCTGATAGGTCCTGTGTGTGTATATATAATCACACATTGTGTTCATAAAACTTTGACAGATACTTCATTATTTTTTAAAATGTTTTTGGTCATTATTTTACCACTGATTTTCGTTCAATGGTTCAAAGATTATTACATTAATAAGTGCCAACTGCAAAAAGAATATTCCGAAAATACTGAAAAAAAATTAAAAAATTTAGCGTTTTCTGAAGAACCCTCCGCCCCCTCCCCCCCCTCCCCCCTCCCCCCAAAAATAATATATACTGTATATTTAAATTATTTTGGATTTTTTTTTAAGTTAGGTTCCTCTTTCCGGCTTTATAGTCTCTCAAAGTTTATCCCAAAAAATTTTGATTTTTTTTTTTTCGGAGATGGGGCCTTCATGGGGAGTTGGGTGTTGGAGGGTAGGAAAAAAGGAAAAGTTATTAATGATACTTTGAAAAGATTTTTTTTTTTTTTAATTTTTTTTTTTAATATCAAAGTTTTTTTCTGAGTTTTTTATGATTTTATGAAAACAATTTTTCATTTTAAAAATTATCTCAGCTGCAGTCATTTAAAAAAATTCTGAAATTTATATAAAATTAGCGCATTAATTAATTTGTTATGATCTCTCTCTCTCTCCATATATATATATATATATATATATATATATATATATATATATATATAATATATATATATATATATATATATATATATATATATACAGTATATATATATATATAATATATATATATATATATATATATATATATATATATATTATTGTGTGAGAGAAAGAGAGAGAAAGAGAGAGAGAGCGTAAGTATTTTACAGTCGTCATCGACTTCACACAAAAGTTATATACAAAGAAGGAACTATTGAAAAGATGAAAGCACACTCATCAGATAATCCTGCTTCGTGCATTAAAATTTTCGTTAAAAGGTGCAGAATGACAGAAAAAGAAATCTGTAGTTGATTGGGAGAAAATCTTAATTCAGACACCAACCAAATACGGGATATCTTTAAAAGAGCGGTCAATTTTCTCCACAATACAGGGAATTAAGGTGGTTAAAAAACGAATGAAAACCTCCACACAGTTCAAATTAACATCTCATCATTTAGAAGTATTGGATATACGGCAGAGCGTTCCCGTAGTTCGATCAGTTAAGGCGCCGTTCAGCAGTATCGAGGTTCTTCTGAGTCGTGGGTTCAAACGGCGTAGGAGCTAGGCGGTTGTCTTTTCTGTATATTACGTCGCGGAGAGGTAGCGGGCCTGTCACCTCTTCGTAAACAAATTATGGCTTATATGAGGCCCTCCTAGGAAGAAGTGGCTAAGCGACAAAAGTTATCGCGTTTTCTGGCGTTTTTTATTTCTGTCGCTTAGCCACTTCTTCCTAGGAGGACCTCATATTGAATAACTTATGAGTGGAAAACAAATAATTGAAGGAATTTAATTTCGAAACAAAGCCTAGAACGATCGAACAATAGAAAACGGGAAAAGGAGGAAGTTAAGGCATGGCTAAACTAAAAACAACAAAATAGTTTTAGTGTCAAAAGTTAACGACGCGTTAAATTTCCTTAAGGAGACATGTTCGAATCATATATATATATATATATATATATATATATAGAGAGAGAGAGAGAGAGAGAGAGAGAGAGAGAGAGAGAGAGACAAACCTCTGGGAAGTTTTTGTCACAACTGTTGTTACTGACCTAAACAATGTAAATAAATTAACGATTTATATCACTGTAAATACAACACAGGTTGTTGTGGAGTTTATGTTTTCGTGAACAGTTTTTGCCTTTTTATTAAATTCTGATATCAATTAATGTAATGTAATATTTGTCTTCAACAAAATGTACGCATGTATATACGATAGAAATACTCCCTTGGCCCCGCCTTCGGGCATAAGAAAAATAGATTATACTACAAAGGATAATGCAATAAGAAAAATAAATTCAAGCTGATGAAACACCCATTAACGCTCTTTCTCGGCTGCTGCTGCAAGATGACGCAGCGAGCTGCAACTCCTTTTTTTTTAATATTATATTAAGGACCTTTTTGTATATATTTGAAAATTGTATTTTAGGAGTGCTAAAACGGTTCAAATTATAATTGTTTACGATGTCGTTCGTTCAGTAAACACCACAGTAATTATGGTATACTACTGTATTTACAGTACAATTTTGTTTCATGGCAGTAATGAGTTGCATCGTGGCCACGTCGTAACATCGTTTCATGTTAGATCAGCGAGGTTGAGTTACGTTCAATCTGTTCAGCGGTTGTATGGGGGATCGTCGTTCGCGTTGACACGATATAGTGATTTTAGTCCGTGAGCCAGACCCCAAATTTTGGTCAATCGGTACCACTAAGGCGAACCAGATGAAACAAAGCTTTTTGGAAAGCTTATGATCTATAGTTTCCAAATATGCTTGCTGGACATCTGAATCTGGTGGCGTTTTAGTGTAAATCTTCATCAAACATAGGCACCCAATATTTCAATATTGGGCGCAAACTTAAAATGGTGATAAAACAATAAAGCTACTCTTTTGAAATGTCCAGCAAGCATTTCTATCATCTACTTAGCATCCTTCATTATTGGTATGAGGGACGTTTAGTTCCCACTCCCCTCCGAGTGGTACCGATCAACCGTTCTGGCCCACGGACTATTTGCGTAAAGCTGTAGGTCTCCCTCCATCGCGTGACCTCAGAATCACATTAGTTATTTTTCTCTTATCAACCATTATTATTATCATTATTATCATTATTATCGTAAGAGTATCATGAAATTAAAGTTAACAGAGTTGATGGAGAACGTGCATGCATTCTCAGGAACAATTTTTAGCTTGATAAACGCAGACTCCATTCTACAGTTCCGAGGAAAAAAGTTTGCCTAAAAATCAAATTCGTAAAAATATACAAAATTACTAATATTCTTTTTTGATTTGAATAATTTATTCTTTTTGGCAACAATAATAATTTTTAAAACTAATTTTAATAATTAGTAATTTTTTATACTTTTTAGAAATATTGCTTCCAGAGAATATTTATTTTGTTTGCTGTTGAGTGACTGTTAGTGGAGACTATTTTCAGCTCATTTTAGTAACCTTCAACCAGCCTAAATGAGCTCGGATGGTATTGCATGCAATTAGCGTCGAAATTAATGTTTACGGCTTGCCGTAAACCAAGAATCAAACTTGATAAGCAGAGCTTAAATGTTGGTGAATAAAGAAGGATTTGTTGGTTCGCTTGCGCCGCACTTTATTCACGTTTCAAGAATTTCTTTTTATTTATGTGTTCCTTTATTTCCTCTTTACCAATACTCATTTATTAATTTCTTTGGTTAAATTTTCCCAGTGGAGTTCCTCTCTCTCTCTCTCTCTCTCTCTCTCTCTCTCTCTCTCTTTTAAGTATATTGTTCCCAACCCTGAGTGTTCTCATGACCTATGTTAAAGAAAGTACTAAATAATGATGAGTCATTCCGAGGATATTCAACTCAATTTGGAGGAATTGCGGATTGTTGTGGATTTTGAGTTTTCATCAACAGTTTATCTTTTGTTAAATTCTGTTGTTAATTAATGTAATGTTGGGTTTTTTCCGTTTGGGAGCTAGCAGCGAATTTTAATGAAAATCGGTATACTAATGTAGTTTTGGTCACTGATCTCAAAAATAACTTTCTTTTTTTTTTGGAGAAATGAAAAACAAACATGTTAGAGCACTTTAAATAATTAATGTGTTTTAACTAGCTTAATCTAGTTACGGAGGATTGTGTTAAATTTAACCAGAGTCACAAACTGCTACTGTTTATGAAAAAGTGCTAAGTGTGGGAAAGTGTGTTCCTTTGATAAAAATACC
>JAJOZX010011730.1:87500-111281 GCA_023014485.1 Bathynomus jamesi
CAGGGGCGGACTGACAGCAACCTGGGCCTTCGGGCATAATGAGGTCCTGGGCCCCTCGAAATCCGACTTTTTTCATATTACAGTTCGATTAGACATTTGACTCAATTGAGAACACTCTCACTGTTTTATGATGAATGCGGGCCGGGGCTGCCGGGCCCCCTAATGGCCCGGGCTCTCGGTCCATGGCCGATTGCCCGACCACTCAGTCCGCCCCTGATATATATATATATATATATATATATATATATATATATATATTGTAGATTTAATTATAAACTACATTTAAAATCCCGAAATCGATTGTTATATTTGAGAGCATTGTTAATACAATGTTCTTAAATACAACAATGTACATTTAGCGACAAGTCATTCATAACAAACCACTCGTGAGATTAAATTTCAATTCCTTCAATGTTTATTAAATTCATACGTCAACACTCGAACTATTGACTATTTTGATGAACTGTACGAATTATGTACGCAAGTTTGTACACCTGAGAGTATCATATATATATATATATATATATATATATATATATATATATATATATATATATATATATATATATATATATATATATATATTTATAACTTGATTAAAGGGTTTGTTCTTGGGGAACCGTAACTTAGTAAGGAATAAGAGGACGAGGAGATGGTACATGTTTATTTACAAACGTTTCGGGAATTTCAATTTCCATCATCAGTGCTAAAAATTTAAAATCAATATAAAACGTGAATAAATATGATGAACAGTAACTTACGTAACTTATACAATATATTTAATAAAACTGTAATAGTAATAGTATATTTACAGTATACTACCTATATTAAGTAATTAATATAAAAAAAATAATATATAAAATATAGAAGAGTGATTAATAGTCAAGATATAAAAAAGTTAAAAGGCGAATAAAACTGAGAAGCGTCTTATCGGGTTGTTATCGGGGTGAAGAACTAATTGAACAGAATGTTGGGTATGATTCGCTATTGAAAGAATCCATATTAGAAAAGTTGGAGCCAGATGGTAGATAGTAGATGGTATATTTCTTTTCGGTGGTAAGGTATGAGAATTTATCGGGCTATGTTTAGGGTAAAGACGGAACTATAGTCTTTGACGGTTGGTTTAATATTGAGGATATATAGGGACTCGAGAATGCAGGAGGTCGGTTAGTTGGTTGGTTGAATTAATAATTTTGAAATTGGAGGGAAGTAGTGGGTGGTTGTTGTGAAGGTGGCATGTGGTCCCTTATTGTTGATTTGGAAGGTTTATTTAAGAGCTGCTATGTTCTGGTAGAAATACGGCGATGCTCGTCCACTCTTGTTTGATATTGGCGAATGGTGCTGCCAATATAGTTCGCTTTGCAGCAAGCACAGTTGAAAACGTAGATAGTGTTACGAAGCAAGGGCTGGGGTGTTTTTTTTGTGGTTGATGTATGATTTGATGCTGCTATTGTTGCTGTTAGGATTTGGGGCAGGACTTCTGGGATGCAATATACTGTCTGTATATATATATATATATATATATATATACACACATTTTAACTGCAAACAACACACAGTATAATTAACGTAAAGAACGAAGCTTGTATAGAAGAACGTTCCGCGCAAGATGAGGAGGGAGAACGAACAAATGAAAAAATGAGGTAACCACCCGGGAATCGAACCCGGGATCTTCCGATTGCCGGTCAGATATGATAACCACTACACCATGGGCCTCAATCAATCAGAAGTCGTATTCTCCTACATACGAGCAGAAACCAATGCCCTGAGGGGGCACCTCCCGCATGCCGCACATATATACATATATTCATTTGTTCGTTCTCCCTCCTCATCTTGCGCGAACGTTCTTCTATACAAGCGTCGTTCTTTACGTTAATTATACTGTGTGTTGTTTGCAGTTAAAATGTATATATGTGCGGCATGCGGGAGGTGCCCCCTCAGGGCATTGGTTTCTGCTCGTATGTAGGAGAATTACGACTTCTGATTGATTGAGGCCCATGGTGTAGTGGTTATCATATCTGACTGGCAATCGGAAGATCCCGGGTTCGATTCCCGGGTGGTTACCTCATTTTTTCATTTGTTCGTTCTCCCTCCTCATCTTGCGCGGAACGTTCGTCTATACAAGCTTCGTTCTTTACGTTAATATATATATATAATATATATATTATATATATTATATATATAAAATCGGAAATTTCAAATTACAAGTTTTAAGGGAAAATGGCAACAAAAAAACTGTAATATAAATTACATCTTGTGTGTAATATATTTGTAGAAAATTAGTAATTTCCGTCATTGAATAAATTACATCACAAGTGAGTTATTTAAAATGTAAATTTAAACGAAATTTCAAAGAGTTTTAAGTTCAAAAGAAAAATATGAGAAATGTAAAGGAGTTTCTCGCTTGAGATACAAAATTGATTGCGTTGTTTAACCTCTTTTGCAATTTAAAAGGTCATATAACTGAGAGTTCCTCCAACCAAACGGGTCGCTACATAATCTAGATGCGGAGGACGGTCTCCCATACAACTACTACCCAGACCCAATGTCGCTTAATTTTGCTGATCGACGGGAAGTGGTGTTACGACATTGGTCACGACGTAGGCATTCTAAAGTCGAAAAGGGTTCTCACGATTATTATAAGATCAGTCCCAAAGATGATCCCATTCCACGTAAATGTGAGCCTGAAATTGGCAAAGAGCTCAGGCCAACTAATGCGGCCCATTGCGCATTAGTTGGATTATTATCAACTAGCACCAGCGGGAGTCAAACACCTGACCTCCTCAGGGTCTTCACTTCTCTTAAAGAAAAACGGCGTTACCCAATGAGCTACGGACGCTAGCAGTTGTTGGTTATAATCTCACACAAGTACTTGTTCTAGTCTGTAAGTTTCTTTCAGTTTTAAGTCTTATAAAAATGTGTAGGATATATGAAATGTATAAAATGTATACCAATTTATGTATTTAAATGTTCAAAATAGAACGTAGTATGTCCTCGTCTGTAAGTTCCCTTCAATTTCTTAAGTATTTTCTAAAAATATATAAAATTCTCTTAATTATACCTACTATGTAATTATAAATATACAATTATATGTAAGTAGTAGATTTGGGCCTGTAAAGCGTGTATGCTTGCTGAAGGCAGTTTACAATTGCATGATAGTACGAAGTTTATATCATAATGAGTCCACATCCGTGCTTGTGCTTGCGTATACGTGACTGCGAAATAGCTTTGAGATTTATTATTATAATAATTACCAGAAGGGTTCTTATTATCAATGGAGATCTTTATAGTAAATAGAGAGTTGGGGGGGGGATACTCGTCGTGATTACGTCTAAAAACCGCTTCCCGTTAGATTAGTTGGGTTAAGTGACGTTGGTTGAGTCTGTTCAGTAATTCGATAGATTACCACCCTCCACTTTCAGATCATGCATCGACTCGTACTAGGTGGTTCAGATCCCACGTAAAGCTGTAGGTCCCCTCCGTCACATGACTTTTACCATTACAAAAGAGCGGGGGCGTAACTAGCTTTCAAAAGTTGAGGGGGGGGGGCGAACAACTATAATAATGAAAAATCTTGCGATGAATTTCTGTGCTGCTATCCCGTAGATAATGTCTTAAATTTGGTCTTCGAAGACATTTTTTTTATGGTAGAATATAACAATGATATTTGAAACGCAGTTCTTTCGAGTCTCGATAAAGCTCTGATCTCTCAAGTATTATAATGAGTTTGCGACCAAAATGGCGCTCTTAAAATACTATGATTTAGAGAATGATCTATATTTATGATAGTAATAGGAAAATCAAAGAAGCATTTTCACAACTACCTTATGTATATCGAGTATATACTTAGCATTAAAGGAAAACAATATATGCAACAATTAAAGTAAACAACAACTAGATGTCTCATTAAAGTATCTATCATTACAGTATTAGTAATGAATCAATAATACTTTCCAGCATACTAATAAAACTAATAATAATTAAAGATTTACTCATAATAGATTATTTATTTCAAGAACGTAAATATTTTTCTTCACGTAAGCTAGCTTAGATCAAAAGTTGGGGGGGGGGGACCAATATTATCCCCCTCCCAGTTAAAAAATTGGAGGGGGAAGATGTCCCCCCGTCCCCCCTCCCCCGTTAGTTACGTCCCTGCAAAAGAGGCTAAACAACCCCAGACATCATGTTGATGGAAAGGAATAAAAAAAAAAAATCTGTTTGTAAAAGGCTTTTACGAAATTTTGGTTCAAACAGTTTTCATTATTTGATTTGGTGCCTGCAACACTTCATTTCCATCAATTATGAAGATATATATATATACATATATATATATATACATTCAACTGCAAAGAACACGCAGTATAAATAACGTAAAGAACGACGCTTGTATAGGAGATGTTCCGCGCAAGACGAGAGAGAGAGAACGGAACAAATGAAAAATGAGGTAACCACCTGGGAATCGAACCCGGGATCTTCCGATTGCCGGTCAGACGCGATACCATTACACCATGGACCTCACTCTTCCAAATGCCGTAATTCTTCTACATACTCGCAGAAACCAATGCCCCAAGGGGGCACCTCCCACATGCCGTAACATTATATACATTCAACTGCAAAGAACACGCAGTATAAATAACGTAAAGAACGACGCTTGTGTAGAAGAGCGTTCCGCACAAGATGAGGAGGGAGAACGAACAAATGAAAAATGAGGTACCACCCGGGAATCGAACCCGAGATCATCCGATTGCCGGTCAGATATGCTATCCACTACACCATGGACCTCGATTACCGGGTGGTACCTCATTTTTCATTTGTTCGTTCTCCCTCATCATCTTGTGCGAGTAGTATACCCGCAAGAAGGGAGACAGAGAATGGATCAATTAGAAAATTTCCCCCCTCACCGTCCTTCATGGCGGTCCTCCACCGTCCTTCATGGCGGTCCACCGTCCTTCTGGCGGTCCCTCCTTTATGAGGTGTCCTTCATGGTCCTTCAAAAAAAAAAAAAAAAAAAAAGGAAAAAAAGGGGGAAAAAAGGGGAAAAATAAAAAATAAATTTAAAAATAAATTTAAAAAAATAAATTTAAAAAATTAAATTTAAAAATTAAATTTTAAAAATGATTCGTCTTCACCTTCCTTCAAAAAAATTTAAGAAAGGATTGAGCCTCGCCTTCCTTCTTGAAAAAGTCTTTCATGAGACAAACAAGAACAAACATGAAAAAACATACATACATTCGAGTACTTTCTGTTCAGGCAAGTTAGGACAGTAGAAATGGAAACGAATATCTGAAAGGTTTTAATAGGCCTAACGAGATTGCGCATCAACATCCAATTTTCGTCTGTTAACAAATTGCGAACAATACATAAATGAAAATCAGAGTGATCATATTTTAAACCGAAAACAAGTTCTTTGTTTAAGATCTGTATTATGAAAAATAAAATGAATATTTATTATTTTAATTTAAATAAATTAATTTCTCTCTTTTTTAAGGGAAACTGGCTTATTTTCAAACGAGATGACCTTCAAATACAATATATACATATAGTACACGCATATTTGTTTATTTACTTTTAAATATGTAGTTTTCTGTTATTTACACCGATATATACCATTACATTCACTTTCACATGCTATCTTCTGGTATATGAACTAATAATTTTACCGTTCATCAAATTTCGTTATAAAATTACATGTGTTAAAAAGAACATCAAGTGCGTAACACAGCTTTGAAACTGAAGCATCAATTGTTCCTCCTCTAAACATCCACTTAAATATTATTACTAATATTGATTTATTGTTATTATTACATATATATATGTACACGTGTTAAGAGTATTTAAATTAAATATATTGATTTCAATTCCCTTCGTAATAAAAGCATCTGGCAACTATACCCCCAATCTTGCTATATATTTCTCTCAGTAATTGTTTTCAGGTTAGTTGTTAAGTTTAACTTTCTTCTAAAGACTATTAGTTGATACTAATCTTGCTATTATTATTATTATTATTATTATATATATATATATATATATATATATATATATATATATATATATATATATACATCCAAATAAGTAGGTTCGGGTAAAAAAATTTCTTATTAGATGCAATTAAAGAAAACGGGATGTCGAATTTGTGTGGGTTGTCATTTTTAAATAGATGCAGCGGGAAATAGGTACTGAAAGTTGAGAGATTTTTCATTAAGAACCTTTCTACTTGTAGTTATAGTTAGGACTATTCACATTACTTTAATTATCATTTCTCTAATTTAACGGCTGTTCACAATTCCTCATAATTCTCATAATAAACGTATTTGTTTTCACACCAGTCAGGCCACTGTTTACATCAATCACACAGAATGTTCATGCTTATTGTTTTTGTCATTAGCTGTACCAATCATGTCTTTACAGACTGAAGCCTACCGTTACACAACGTTTAAAATGTTATAATTAATGCTTTATGATATCAGATCTCGTATAAAAAGCATTATTTTCTGTACAAATGGCCACAAAAATACTTTCAATCCTAATATATGTACGTATAGTATGCAACATACGCCTTTTCACCTGTATTAAAAACGTAAAAGTATCATCATGCGATCTTAGTTTCCGCAATGACGTGAGCCCTAACATTTAATTTAAAATTATTTAACAGATCATTCGAGGGAACTGTACATCGATCTCATTATAACTTCTGACTCATAATAACCGCCATACATATTTACACGAGTTCAATTTATAAATATATATATATATATATATATATATATACAGTGGTGTAGTGCTAAATAAAGAAGTGAGGGAACGCATTTTGAAAGTGTTACTCAGATGCGGGGGGGACAATAGCGAGCGCGGCGAGCCCATACAGCTGGGGGTCCGGGGGCACTGTAAGCCCCCGGGAAATCTTTTGAAATCTGACCAATTTCAGGGATATTTTGAGGTCATATGCACTGGATATTAGGATATATTCCAAGGTTGAAGATGCAGTATTTCCAGTGTCATTAGATATATGACATCCAGTACGATCAATAAAAATAGCTAACAACTGGAATGATTAACTAAAAAAAGTTAACAACTGGTACGCCGTGGTGACTGTTTCATCAGATCTTTATAGGCTAGCATTGCCTCAGTCGAAGCTAAAAGAAATGAAACAGTTAATGATTCTTATATTTCTTCTAGGGGTGGGAATTAAAATTTCATGACGTTAGAGATTTGTAAGTTCGGATTTATTTGAAATAGTGAGGGAACGCCGTTCCGTCTACCAAAAAAAAGTAAGGGAACGCCGTTCCCACAGCACTACACAATATATATATATATATATATATATATATATATATATATAAGGAGTTTGTATGTGCCATTCCAACAGAAGGCAGGAAGTGTCTGAACCCTGTTTCTCCCATCACTGTCCTCTTCATCTGGCCTTTTTACATGTCACGTCTACCCTGTGAGCAGCCCAGCATACTCTCAAATACGCGCTTCTCACTATATTCCTTACTACACACGCATGCATCTTACACACTACACAGTCTTTTCAAAAAAGGTGTAATTTCAGTAGTCTCGGAGATTCGCGATTGTCCCCTCCTACATTTTCTCAGTAATTGTTTTCAGACTAGTAGCTAAGTTTAACTTTCTTTTAATGACTATTAGTTGCTACTAATCTTCTTCTTCTTATTATTATTATCATTGTTATATATATATATATATATATATATATATATATATATATATATATATATATATATATATATATATATATATATACATCCAAATAAGTAGGTTCGGGTAAAAAACTTTCTCAGTAGATGCAATTAAAGAAAACGGGATGTCGAGTTTGTGTGGATTGTCATTTTTAAATAGATTCAGTGGGAGATAGGTACTGAAACTTGAGAGATTTTTCATGAAGAACCTTTCTAGTTGCAGTCATAGCGTCCATTCACATTACTTTAATTAGCATTTCTCTTATTTATCGACTGTTCACAATTCCTCATAACTCTCATAATAAACGTATTTGTTTTCACTTTTCTTTCATGCCAGACAAGTCTCAGTATTTACATCAATCACACAGAATGTTCATGCTTATTGTTTTTGTTACTAGCTGTACCAAACATGTCTTTACAAATTGAAGCGTACCGTTACACAACGTTTAAAATGTTATAATTAATGCTTTATGATATCAGATCTCGTATAAAAAGCATTATTTTCTGTACAAATGGCCACAAAAATACTTTCAATCCTAATATATGTACGTATAGTATGCAACATACGCTTTTCCAACTGTATTGAAAACGTAAAAGTATCATCATGCGATCTTAGATTCTGCAATGACGTAAGTGAGCCTTAACATATAATTTAAAATTATTTAACAGATCTTTCGAGGGAACTGTACATCGATCTCATTATATATATATATATATATATATATATATATATATATATATATGGAGTTTGTATGTGGCATTCCAACAGAAGACAGGAAGTGTCCGAACCCTGTTTCTCACATCACTGTCATCCTCACCTGGCCTTTTTACATGTCTCGTCTACCCTGTGAGCAGTCCAGCACACTCTCAAACACGCGCTTTTTCACTATATTCCTTACTACACACGCATGCATCTTACACACTACACAGTCTTTTCAAAAAGGTGTAATTTCAGTAGTCCAGAAGACTCGCGATTGGCCCCTCCTTCCTGCATGCATCGTATATATTACGAAACAATTTATAAAGTTCTCTCTTATTGCTTTCCTTATTGTAATGGGTATCACAACCGATTTTTCAATATTATTTAAGTATTATGTTGAGCAACATAACCCCCCCCCCCCACAGACTAGTTTCTTAGCATAATCATGAAACATGAAACAAGATTATATTAATATATATGAAAATGAAAATGAAAAGGTTTATTGGCAGACTATAGTCCATATGACAAATATTATTAATACAATGACAGTTCATACACTAAGGATAGAAATATATACAATTGATTAGAAATAATACTGCACTGTCGAAGTTAAGTGGAGCTACAGACAGACGTTTTCGTACCAAGAAGTCCATAGCTTAGAGGATAAATGGCAGGACTCATGGATAGCTTGGATGATCGGGTTGGTTGACTTTTTAATTCTTTGCATTAGACTGTGTTGAGCACGTCTTGTTACCTCCGGGAAGCTCGGAACATTGCGGGTAGCAAACATTTGCGAAGCTGAGCATCTCGGGGGTAATTTATGTAAGAGTCTAAAAGACCTGTTGTACATCAAATTTAGGGTTCTGCCAGAACCTTTTTTATAATTCACCCAGAGTTGCTGACCGTATATATTACTGCAGAAAGCACGAAAGAGTGTCTTTAGCTTCACTTGTACAGAAACGAAAGTTCCTTATGGTCATGTATATATATATATATATATATATATATATATATATATATATATATATATATATTGCTTTCATGTGTGTGTCATATATATATATATATATATATATATATATATCTATATATATATATATATATATATATATATATATATATATATATATATATATATATCCAAAAGTAGTTTGAAGGCTTATTCCATCTCACGACTGACTATAATTATACACTTTAGAGGAGTTTGAAAATTGCATATATTTAGACAAAAAGTATTAGGTCTTAAGCTGATTTCATGTCAATATCAGCGTGCTTCACTGCCCTTTCAGTCATTGTGACCTTAGATCGTACCAGAACTATGGTCTTGACAAAGCACAATGTGTTAAATTTACCAAACAAGGATTACCTATGTTCAGGACTCTGGACATTTCCATACTCAACATCAACTATGCCCATTTGATCGTACCTTTCTTTATGTACATGCAATAGCATCAATTGGTAAGCTTTCTCTGAATCGTGTTTGAACTCAGATAAGATTTAATACGCACGATATTACTAAACGAGCGTTCACTACAACACGTAATGGAGGCAGGCATCACTATAATTAACTTTGTTTACGTAATCACAGAGGAGATAAGAAATTACTGGTCAGGTGTCAGTGATTGCACGTGTGTAACTACATTACGTAGGATTAACTGCTCAAGGGATTCGTGAACACAAAGTTCATACAGAGGTTGTTAGATGAGTATGTAGTCTTGCAGGAAGGAAGTCTGAGCCCTAGAATGAAGTTACACTCACTAATTATGCTGTGGACGTCTATCCTTTGCATCCTCGAGAAGCAAATCTTTACACTGGACATACATTTTGCACTATACTTCGTTAAAACTCTCAGTTATGGGTATTATAATGAGATACAGAGCTTCATAATGTGCCTTTCTGTAATGATCTTCAGATGCATAGCTACCTTCCGGTGGAACACAATCCTCTTCTAGCCTAGCTGGAACTCTTCTAAATCGAGGCTGTGAGGGTACATCTACCTGACAGGAACCTAGTGACTGTACATTCTTTCAGAAAAGACTAGCCCCTTCATCATTGCGCATATTTCAAAGAGTTTTATCAGTCATACCACCAATAGCTTATATATATATATATATATATATATATATATATATATATATATAATACACACACACATATATATATATATATATATATATATATATATATAGAGAGAGAGAGAGAGAGAGAGAGAGAGAGAGAGAGAGAGAGAGGTTGCAAAGAATGATGATGCGAAATTTGAATCACAAAATAAGATAGCAGTAAACAGAGTAAAGAGAATAACGGGGCAGATATTGATAGTCTTTAAACGATGGGATAGGAATATAAGGATTCCTATACTGAAAACCCTGATCATACCCAAATTGGAATACTGCTCGGTTCTAACATCCCCATATAAAAAAGAGGACATTAGGCAGCTGTAAGGGATTCAGAGAAGCTTCACAACCAAGATCGATGGGGGGGTGCAAAGAACTAAATTACTGGGAAAGATTATGAAAGCTATTCATATTTTCACTGGAAAGGAGAGAGAGAAACACCATTATTTACACTCGGGAAATAATGAAGAAACTTATCCCTAATCTTACTCTGAACCCTGTAACTTCCTAAACAACGGTGGAAAGTAGAAAAGGAAGACTGCGTCGTGTTCCCAAATTAAAGGCGAGACAGGGAACATCCTTAACCCTGAAAAAAATTAGTTTTGTGGTGAGACGACCAAAACTGTCTAAACAAAAGCCCAAAGACCTAAGGAACATGAAGGGAGTTGCTGTGGACATCTTCAAAAGATGATTAGACGCCTGGCTATGTAGGTGGAGAGTACAAGAAAGCACTCGCCCCTCGACCAAGACAGGCCTAGAGGGGACACCAGCCTGACCTTCGTGTGAAGAGAGAACTACGCACGGAACCGCAACGTTGCGTATACACACACATTTTATTCGTGCATTTATCCGTGATTCACTGTCGTCAATTGAATTAACATAACCTACTAATTGTTACCACTGTACACTTAACCGTGATCGTGACATGGTGCTAGCCGTGATTTGAGGGTGTTTACATTTGGGGGTCTCCTCCCGCCATCCCACACAATGCGTCTCAGTCAATGTCTCTCAGCGCAGCCAAAGACAATATTACGGACGATACAAAGATCAGCAGAAAAATCAACGTGGTACAAAACTTCAAAATAAATCCAATTACCTTCCAAACAACACAGGACAATAGGAAAGTCAGAATGTGTAGTGTCCCCAAACTAAAGGCCTGACAAGAGACCTCCTCAACACTGAAGGAAATTAGCCTGGTTGTCAGTGGGCCAAGACATTTTAACCAGCTTCACCTTCATGTGAAGAGAGACCGACGCAGAGGGGGGGGGCACTACCATCGAGTATAGCAATTTAACTTGAAGTAGTAGCATTATTAAATATTTAAATTAAATAGATGATTCTTTCGCAATAAAAATTAGGTGGTAACCTACATCTTAACACATAGCTATCATATCTACAGCTAATTACGCAAAAGTACATTTCTCTTTCATATTGAGTTGCCAGATAGCAATATTTATTAAATTAAACCATATATTAATCATCCATTTAAATATATTTAAATGGATGATTAATATATGGTTTAATTTAATAAATATTGCTATCTGGCAACTCAATATGAAAGAGAAATGTACTTTTGCGTAATTAGCTGTAGATATGATAGCTATGTGTTAAGATGTAGGTTACCACCTAATTTTTATTGCGAAAGAATCATCTATTTAATTTAAATATTTAATAATGCTACTACTTCAAGTTAAATTGCTATACTCGATGGTAGTGCCCCCCCCCTCTGCGTCGGTCTCTCTTCACATGAAGGTGAAGCTGGTTAAAATGTCTTGGCCCACTGACAACCAGGCTAATTTCCTTCAGTGTTGAGGAGGTCTCTTGTCAGGCCTTTAGTTTGGGGACACTACACATTCTGACTTTCCTATTGTCCTGTGTTGTTTGGAAGGTAATTGGATTTATTTTGAAGTTTTGTACCACTCGTTGATTTTTCTGCTGATCTTTGTATCGTCCGTAATATTGTCTTTGGCTGCGCTGAGAGACATTGACTGAGACGCATTGTGTGGGATGGCGGGAGGAGACCCCCAAATGTAAACACCCTCAAATCACGGCTAGCACCATGTCACGATCACGGTTAAGTGTACAGTGGTAACAATTAGTAGGTTATGTTAATTCAATTGACGACAGTGAATCACGGATAAATGCACGAATAAAATGTGTGTGTATACGCAACGTTGCGGTTCCGTGCGTAGTTCTCTCTTCACACGAAGGTCAGGCTGGTGTCCCCTCTAGGCCTGTCTTGGTCGAGGGGCGAGTGCTTTCTTGTACTCTCCACCTCACATAGCCATGTACGGGGATTGTTCTGAGCCAGGCGTCTAATCATCTTTTGAAGATGTCCACAGCAACTCCCTTCATGTTCCTTAGGTCTTTGGGCTTTTGTTTAGACAGTTTTGGTCGTCTCACCACAAAACTAATTTTTTTCAGGGTTAAGGATGTTCCCTGTCTCGCCTTTAATTTGGGAACACGACGCAGTCTTCCTTTTCTACTTTCCACCGTTGTTTAGGAAGTTACAGGGTTCAGAGTAAGATTAGGGATAAGTTTCTTCATTATTTCCCGAGTGTAAATAATGGTGTTTCTCTCTCTCCTCCTTTCCAGTGAAAATATGAATAGCTTTCATAATCTTTCCCAGTAATTTAGTTCTTTGCACCCCCCCATCGATCTTGGTTGTGAAGCTTCTCTGAATCCCTTACAGCTGCCTAATGTCCTCTTTTTTATATGGGGATGTTAGAACCGAGCAGTATTCCAATTTGGGTATGATCAGGGTTTTCAGTATAGGAATCCTTATATTCCTATCCCATCGTTTAAAGACTATCAATATCTGCCCCGTTATTCTCTTTACTCTGTTTACTGCTATCTTATTTTGTGATTCAAATTTCGCATCATCATTCTTTGCAACCTCTCTCTCTCTCTCTCTCTCTCTCTCTCTCTCTCTCTCTCTCTCTCTCTCTCTCTCTCTCTCTCTCTCTATATATATATATATATATATATATATATATATATATATATATATATGTGTGTGTGTGTATCATATATATATATATATATATATATATATATATATATATATATATATATATATATATATATATATATATATATATATATAAATAAGCTATTGGTGGTATGACTGATAAAACTCTTTGAAATATGCGCAATGATGAAGGGGCTAGTCTTTTCTGAAAGAATGTACAGTCACTAGGTTCCTGTCAGGTAGATGTACCCTCACAGCCTCGATTTAGAAGAGTTCCAGCTAGGCTAGAAGAGGATTGTGTTCCACCGGAAGGTAGCTATGCATCTGAAGATCATTACAGAAAGGCACATTATGAAGCTCTGTATCTCATTATAATACCCATAACTGAGAGTTTTAACGAAGTATAGTGCAAAATGTATGTCCAGTGTAAAGATTTGCTTCTCGAGGATGCAAAGGATAGACGTCCACAGCATAATTAGTGAGTGTAACTTCATTCTAGGGCTCAGACTTCCTTCCTGCAAGACTACATACTCATCTAACAACCTCTGTATGAACTTTGTGTTCACGAATCCCTTGAGCAGTTAATCCTACGTAATGTAGTTACACACGTGCAATCACTGACACCTGACCAGTAATTTCTTATCTCCTCTGTGATTACGTAAACAAAGTTAATTATAGTGATGCCTGCCTCCATTACGTGTTGTAGTGAACGCTCGTTTAGTAATATCGTGCGTATTAAATCTTATCTGAGTTCAAACACGATTCAGAGAAAGCTTAACCAATTGATGCTATTGCATGTACATAAAGAAAGGTACGATCAAATGGGCATAGTTGATGTTGAGTATGGAAATGTCCAGAGTCCTGAACATAGGTAATCCTTGTTTGGTAAATTTAACACATTGTGCTTTGTCAAGACCATAGTTCTGGTACGATCTAAGGTCACAATGACTGAAAGGGCAGTGAAGCACGCTGATATTGACATGAAATCAGCTTAAGACCTAATACTTTTTGTCTAAATATATGCAATTTTCAAACTCCTCTAAAGTGTATAATTATAGTCAGTCGTGAGATGGAATAAGCCTTCAAACTACTTTTGGATATATATATATACATATATATATATATATATATATATATATATATATATATATATATATATATATATATATATATATATATATATATATATATATATATACACACATAAAGCAATATATATTATAATATATATATATATACATGACCATAAGGAACTTTCGTTTCTGTACAAGTGAAGCTAAAGACACTCTTTCGTGCTTTCTGCAGTAATATATACGGTCAGCAACTCTGGGTGAATTATAAAAAAGGTTCTGGCAGAACCCTAAATTTGATGTACAACAGGTCTTTTAGACTCTTACATAAATTACCCCCGAGATGCTCAGCTTCGCAAATGTTTGCTACCCGCAATGTTCCGAGCTTCCCGGAGGTAACAAGACGTGCTCAACACAGTCTAATGCAAAGAATTAAAAAGTCAACCAACCCGATCATCCAAGCTATCCATGAGTCCTGCCATTTATCCTCTAAGCTATGGACTTCTTGGTACGAAAACGTCTGTCTGTAGCTCCACTTAACTTCGACAGTGCAGTATTATTTCTAATCAATTGTATATATTTCTATCCTTAGTGTATGAACTGTCATTGTATTAATAATATTTGTCATATGGACTATAGTCTGCCAATAAACCTTTTCATTTTCATTTTCATATATATTAATATAAGTTTCATGTTTCATGATTATGCTAAGAAACTAGTCTGTGGGGGGGGGGGTTATGTTGCTCAACATAATACTTAAATAATATTGAAAAATCGGTTGTGATACCCATTACAATAAGGAAAGCAATAAGAGAGAACTTTATAAATTGTTTCGTAATATATACGATGCATGCAGGAAGGAGGGGCCAATCGCGAGTCTTCTGGACTACTGAAATTACACCTTTTTGAAAAGACTGTGTAGTGTGTAAGATGCATGCGTGTGTAGTAAGGAATATAGTGAAAAAGCGCGTGTTTGAGAGTGTGCTGGACTGCTCACAGGGTAGACGAGACATGTAAAAAGGCCAGGTGAGGATGACAGTGATGTGAGAAACAGGTTCGGACACTTCCTGTCTTCTGTTGGAATGCCACATACAAACTCCTTATATATATATATATATATATATATATATATATATATATATATATATATATATAATGAGATCGATGTACAGTTCCCTCGAAAGATCTGTTAAATAATTTTAAATTATATGTTAAGGCTCACTTACGTCATTGCAGAATCTAAGATCGCATGATGATACTTTTACGTTTTCAATACAGTTGGAAAAGCGTATGTTGCATACTATACGTACATATATTAGGATTGAAAGTATTTTTGTGGCCATTTGTACGAAAAATAATGCTTTTTATACGAGATCTGATATCATAAAGCATTAATTATAACATTTTAAACGTTGTGTAACGGTACGCTTCAATTTGTAAAGACATGTTTGGTACAGCTAGTAACAAAAACAATAAGCATGAACATTCTGTGTGATTGATGTAAATACTGAGACTTGTCTGGCATGAAAGAAAAGTGAAAACAAATACGTTTATTATGAGAGTTATGAGGAATTGTGAACAGTCGATAAATAAGAGAAATGCTAATTAAAGTAATGTGAATGGACGCTATGACTGCAACTAGAAAGGTTCTTCATGAAAAATCTCTCAAGTTTCAGTACCTATCTCCCACTGAATCTATTTAAAAATGACAATCCACACAAACTCGACATCCCGTTTTCTTTAATTGCATACTGAGAAAGTTTTTTACCCGAACCTACTTATTTGGATGTTTTATATATATATATATATATATATAATATAACAATGATAATAATAATAATAATAATAAGAAGAAGATTAGTAGCAACTAATAGTCATTAAAAGAAAGTTAAACTTAGCTACTAGTCTGAAAACAATTACTGAGAAAATGTAGGAGGGGACAATCGCGAATCTCCGAGACTACTGAAATTACACCTTTTTTGAAAAGACTGTGTAGTGTGTAAGATGCATGCGTGTGTAGTAAGGAATATAGTGAGAAGCGCGTATTTGAGAGTATGCTGGGCTGCTCACAGGGTAGACGTGACATGTAAAAAGGCCAGATGAAGAGGACAGTGATGGGAGAAACAGGGTTCAGACACTTCCTGCCTTCTGTTGGAATGGCACATACAAACTCCTTATATATATATATATATATATACAGGGTGGGGCGGAAGGTAGCTCCCTATTTTGGATTGGTAAAAAAATACGTAATATCCATTATTTCAGAAGAAATAATATGAAAAGGTAGGCATACATGGTAGGTTTTTCTCTAAAATTCAATGTGGCTCCAACTCTTTCCACCAGCTTCTGGAGCCGCCCAGGAATGGCGTCCACTGACTTTAGCAGGAACTCCGGCGGGATGGAGGACATGACTTCCGAATTCGGTCCTCCAGTTCTTCCAATGTCCTCGGTTTGGTGCGGTAGACTTCTTCCTTTACCCACCCCAAAGAAAGAAGTCGCACGGTGTCAAGTCGGGCTCCTGGCTGGCCATTGATGTGGACCACGACGACCCATCCAACGCCCAGGGAAGTGGGCATCCAGCCACTCACGGACAACAAGAGCGAAGTGCGGAGGGGCGCCATCTTGCATAAATATCAGATCGTCGATGTTCTTCCATGTGCTGACAACCGGCCAGACCTCGTTTCGCAACATAGCAAGGTACCGCTCAGCATTCATGGTGTTGCGCAGAAGGAACGGGCCCACAACCTGATCTGATGTCATACCACACCACACCGTTACACTGAACCGATTCTGCCGTTTTTTCGGCGGTAACCATGGGATCCTCTCCTGCCCAGTAGTGGCAATTGTGGGGCGGTTGACAAAGCCTCCGACGTGGAACACCGCCTCGTCGCTCCAGAGGATGTTGCGGAAGAGATGGGGCCAGTCTTCCAATGCCAGCCAGATGATTTCCCCGAACACCATGCGAATGTCGCAGTCCTCGTCCGAGAGAGATTGGCAGTAATGCGGCTTCCACGCACGCCAGTTCAGCTCCTTCTTCAGCACAGTTCGCACTGAGTAGCGGAGAGTCCACTTTCCCGAGCTGCCTGGCGAGTTGACTTTCGTGGACTCCGTGCGAACATTTCCTGAACTGCCTGCACCGTCTCCTGGGCCCTGGATGTCGAAGGGCGACCACATCTTCGAACATCTGCCACAGACCCCGTAGTCATGAGCTTCGAGTGGCAGTTCTTGATTGTTTTCGGGTCCACTTGGGCACGTGGTCCGTGAATGGCCCGCCACCATCTTTGAACTCGAACGACAGATTGCCAAACTTCGTACCGTGCCGCCAACTGGGCACGCTCCTGCAGTGTTAAACGCTCAGCCATGTTACCCTTCAATCTGAAATGAAAAAAAAAAGGAACGTTACAAATGTACCACTTAGAGAACACACCATAACAATATAACAATACAATCACAATTTATACATAATTTATATGTAATTTAAATTAGGGAGCTACTTTCCGCCCACCCTATATATTATATATATATATATATATATTGTGTAGTGCTGTGGGAACGACGTTCCCTTACTTTTTTTTGGTAGACGGAACGGCGTTCCCTCACTATTTCAATAAATCCGAACTTACAAATCTCTAACGTCATGAAATTTTAATTCCACCCCTAGAAGAAATATAAGAATCATTAACTGTTTCATTTCTTTTAGCTTCGACTGAGGCAATGCTAGCCTATAAAGATCTGGTGAAACAGTCACCACGGCGTACCAGTTGTTAACTTTTTTAGTTAATCATTCCAGTTGTTAGCTATTTTTATTGATCGTACTGGATGTCATATATCTAATGACACTGGAAATACTGCATCTTCAACCTTGGAATATATCCTAATATCCAGTGCATATGACCTCAAAATATCCCTGAAATTGGTCAGATTTCAAAAGATTTCCCGGGGGCTTACAGTGCCCCCGGACCCCCACCTGTATGGGCTCGCCGCGCTCGCTATTGTCCCCCCCGCATCTGAGTAACACTTTCAAAATGCGTTCCCTCACTTCTTTATTTAGCACTACACCACTGTATAATATATATATACAGTATATATATTTAAATTGAACTCGTGTAAATATGTATGGCGGTTATTATGAGTCAGAAGTTATAATGAGATCGATGTACAGTTCCCTCGAATGATCTGTTAAATAATTTTAAATTATGTTAGGGCTCACGTCATTGCGGAAACTAAGATCGCATGATGATACTTTTACGTTTTTAATACAGGTGAAAAGGCGTATGTTGCATACTATACGTACATATATTAGGATTGAAAGTATTTTTGTGGCCATTTGTACAGAAAATAATGCTTTTTATACGAGATCTGATATCATAAAGCATTAATTATAACATTTTAAAACGTTGTGTAACGTAGGCTTCAGTCTGTAAAGACATGATTGGTACAGCTAATGACAAAAACAATAAGCATGAACATTCTGTGTGATTGAGTAAACAGTGGCCTGACTGGTGTGAAAACAAATACGTTTATATGAGAATTATGAGGAATTGTTGAACAGCCGTTAATTAGAGAAATGATAATTAAAGTAATGTGAATAGTCCTAACTATAACTACAAGTAGAAGGTTCTTAATGAAAAATCTCTCAACTTTCAGTACCTATTTCCCCTGCATCTATTTAAAATGACAACCCACACAATCGACATCCCGTTTTCTTATTGCATCTAATAAGAATTTTTTTTACCCGAACCTACTTATTTGGATGTTATATATATATAGATATGTATATGATAATAATAATAATAATAATAGGAAGATTAGTATCAACTATAGTCTTTAGAAGAAAGTTAAACTTAACAACTAACCTGAAAACAATTACTGAGAGAAATATATAGCAAGATTGGGGGTATAGTTGCCAGATGCTTTTATTACGAAGGGAATTGAAATCAATATATTTAATTTAAATACTCTTAACACGTGTACATATATATATGTAATAATATCAATAAATCAATATTAAGTATAATATTTAAGTGGATGTTTAGAGGAGGATAACAGAATTGATGCTTCAGTTTTCAAAGCTGTGTTACGCAGCTTGATGTTCTTTTTAACACATGTAATTTTATAACGAATTTGATGAACGGTAAAAATTATTAGTTCATATACCAGAAGATAGCATGTGAAAGTGAATGTAATGGTATATATCGGTGTAATAACAGAAAACTACATATTGAAAAGTAAATAACAATATGCGTGTACTATAAGTATATATTTATTTGAAGATCATCTCGTTTGAAATAAGCCAGTTTCCCTTAAAAAAGAGAGAAATTAATTTATTTAAATTAAAATGATAAATATTCATTTTATTTTTCATAATACAGATCTTAAACAAAGAACTTGTATTCGGTTTAAAATATGATCACTCTGATTTTAATTTATGTATTGTTCGCAAATTGATAACAGACGAAAATTGGATGTGTTGATGCGCAATGTGGTTAGGCTTATTAAAACCTTTCAGATATTCGTTTCCATTTCTACTGTCTGGCGGAATTTGCCTGAACAGGAAGTACTCGAATGTATGTATGTTTTTGCATGTTTGTTCTTGTTTGTCTCATGAAAGGACTTTTTCAAGAAGGAAGGCGAGGCTCAATCCTTTCTTAAATTTTTTTGAAGGAAGGTGAAGACGAATCATTTTTAAAATTTAATTTTTAAAATTTAATTTTTTAAATTTATTTTTTTTAAATTTATTTTTAAATTTATTTTTTATTTTCCCCCCTTTTTTTCCCCCTTTTTTCCCCCTTTTTCCCCTTTTTTTTTTTTTTTTTTGAAGGACCATGAAGAACACCTCATAAAGGAGGGACCGCCAAGAAGGACGGTGGAGGACCTCCATGAAGGACGGTGGAGGACCGCAATGAAGGACGGTGAGGGGGGAAATTTTCTAATTGATCCATTCTCTGTCTCCCTTCTTGCGGGTATACTACTTGTGCGGAACGCTCTTCTACACAAGCGTCGTTCTTTACATTAATTATACTGTGTTGTTTGCAGTTAAAATGTATATATATATATGTATATATATATATTATATAAACAAGAGATACGACTCTCAACATTTATTGGCCAAACGTTTCGGTCCACTCAGGGGCCATCTTCAGTGACTAAATGAAAGCATCTAAAAACAATCAAAAATTTAAAAAAAAAAAAGCTTAAAAATTTTTTTAAGCTGTTTTTTTTACTATTTGCTTATTGTATTAGGTTTTATTATTATGTACAGTATATTTATCTGACATTTGTATTTACTTTAGTTATATTTTTTATTGTTTTTAGATGCTTTGATGTAGTCACTGAAGATGGCCCCTGAGTGGACCGAAACGTTTGGCCAATAAATGTTGAGAGTCGTATCTCTTGTCTTTATATTCCTATTGAAGATAAGGTTCCCGAAGAACACTTCTATCGTAACTATATATATATATATATATATATACACACAGGGTGTCCCATAAGTCCGGCATCATAGGAAAAATAATTAAAAAAGGGAAAACAAAAGCTTTTATTTATAGAATATGCTCAATATATATTGTACCGTAGCCCATTCACAAAATTCCATCCGCCGGTCGGGATCATCTTCGCTTAATTTCCGTAGGATCTGAAGTTTATATGGATGCCATTTGTGAGCCTGAAGAATGCGATGGATGCTACTTTTCAACATTCCTGTCTCGGCGGACAATCGCCGAAGAGACTTATTGCGACTTCTGTTAAAATGAGCCAGGATAGCAGTCGCTGTATCATCGTCAGTGGACCTCCTTGAAGGTCCACTGCGTCGTTTATCTTCTATGGATCCTGTTTCCTTAAACTTTGCAAGAAGTCTGCTAACAAAACTCTGTGTTATTGGCTCGCGGTCTGGATGCAGTCTGTTAAATTCAGCAGCGGCCTCTCTTTGACTCCGATTTCCTATGAGTAGAATTATCTGGATTCGTTCTTCCTTGCTCACAGACATTATGGCCTGTAGAAAGAGAAAAATATGAATTATGGTTTGTAGAAATAGAAAAATATGAATTTCTCCTGTGATGCCGGACTTATGGGACTCCATATATATATATATATATATATATATATATGTGTGTGTGTGTGTGTGTGTGTGTGTATATATATATTGGTAACTTCAACCATATAAGATTCTTTCGATAATTAATATTATTTTGTGTTATCAGTTCATTTTTTCCAAATTTATTTTTGAGTCAAAATTTGTTCGTGTAACCGGAAGTGTACTAAAAGGCTTACTTCCTGCTTAGTTCCGGAATAATACTGAATACCTTTTATTAGTCAGTTTTTGTAAATATTTTTTTGAATAGGAATTTCAATGAATTTGGCGGAAATTTAATATACAGATGAAATCACAGATTCCGATTATATATATATATATATATATATATATATATATATATATATAATATCTATATATATATATATATATATGCATTTAACTGCAATGACCACGCAGTATATAAATGAATAGAAACGACGTAAATAAGGAGCGTCTCTGCACACGGGGAAGAGAAATAACGAATAAATGAAAAATGAGGCGAACCGCCCGGGAATCGAACCCAGGGGCCTTCCAATTGCCGGTTGGATGCGCTACCATTACACTACGGACCTCGATCAATCATAAATCGAAATTCCTACATAGGGCAGAAACCAATGCCCTGAGAGGGCACCCTCGCAAATCGTGAATATGTGCATTTAACTGCAATGACCACGCAGTATATAAATGAATAGAAACGACGTAAATAAGGAGCGTCTCTGCACACGGGGAAGAGAAATAACGAATAAATGAAAAATGAGGCGAACCGCCCGGGAATCGAACCCAGGGCCTTCCAATTGCCGGTTGGATGCGCTACCATTACACTACGGACCTCGATCAATCATAAATCGAAATTCTCCTACATAGGGCAGAAACCAATGCCCTGAGAGGGCACCCTCGCAAATCGTGAATATGTGCATTTAACTGCAATGACCACGCAGTATATAAATGAATAGAAACGACGTAAATAAGGAGCGTCTCTGCACACGGGGAAGAGAAAATAACGAATAAATGAAATGAGGCGAACCGCCCGGGAATCGAACCCAGGGCCTTCCAATTGCCGGTTGGATGCGCTACCATTACACTACGGACCTCTCAGGGCATTGGTTTCTGCCCTATGTAGGAGAATTTCGATTTATGATTGATCGAGGTCGTAGTGTAATGGTAGCGCATCCAACCGGCAATTGGAAGGCCCTGGGTTCGATTCCCGGGCGGTTCGCCTCATTTTTCATTTATTCGTTATTTCTCTCCCCGTGTGCAGAGACGCTCCTTATTTACGTCGTTTCTATTCATATATATATATATATAATATATATAATATATATATATAGATAGTGTGTGTGTGTGTGTGTGTATATATGTATACTGTGCGTCCAGATGACGTAACGACCCATGGTTCAGATCCGATGTAAAGCTGTGGGTCCACTCCATTAAATGACTGTCGTTATGAAAGGGGTTAAACGCACCGAAAACAGTATACCTTTCAACCTTTCAAATGTTCAGTGCGATGATTCCTCATTTCACGAAGGTCAAGCTTGTCGCCCCTCATCTTGAGTTGGCCTGGTGAAGTAATGAGTTGGTTTCTTGTACTCTCCACCTCACATAGCCAGGTACGCCGGCTCATCGGGGATTGTTCTGAGCCAGGTGTCTAATCTTCTTTTGAAGATGTCCACCGCAACACCACTCGTCTTCCTTAGGTCTTTGGGCAGCTGATTAAACAGTTTTGGTCCTCTCACAACAAAACTATTTTCTTTCAGGGTTAAGGATGTTCCCTGTCTAGCCTTTAATTTGAGAACACGACACAGTCTTCCTTTTATATTTTCCACGTTGTTTGGGGAGTTACAGGGTTCAGAGTAAGATTAGGGACTAGTTTCTCATATTTTCCAACTGTAAATAATGGTGCATCTCTCTCTTCTCCTTTCCAGTGAATATAGGTTTAATTCGCGTAACCTTTCCCAGTAATTTAGTTCTTTGCACCCATTGAATTGATCTTGGCTGTAAAGCTACTCTGAATCCCTTCCAGCTGTCTAATGTCTTCTTTTTATATGGGGATGTTAGGACCGAGCAGTATTCCAATTTGGTATGATCAGTGTTTTCAGTAGAGGAATCATTATATTCTATCCTTCGTTTAAGGTTCTCACTATCTGCCCAGTTATTCTC
>JAJOZX010011731.1:0-67500 GCA_023014485.1 Bathynomus jamesi
AGTGCCCTTTTGTCCATTTGTCAGAGTTAGCCCACTGTATTGATTGGAAATGCTTCAGTTTTATTCCATTCAAGCAACATTGTTAATAGAAATATTCTTGAGTCTGCCATTATCCAACTTTCAAATAACTTCAACATAAGCAAAGGTCTTTTTCAACTCGATCCTGTTATGTTGAATTCCTTTAAAACTGATTTAGATAAGAAGTGTAAAACATTAAATCTTTGGTAAACTTGTCTTCTACTTTATTAACTTTTAATTTGCATTTTATTTTTTTATATATATCGAAACCTGACATAGGCAGCAATGTGTTAAAACCCGGACAGAGTTCCAGTATAAATTTGTATTTTATAATCCATTTGATCTTGTGCTAAAAATCGATTAACTTTTAATTTGCATTTATTTTATTTTTATATATATCGAAACCTGACCATAGGCAGCATTGTGTTAAAACCCGGCAGAGTTCCAGTATAAATTTGTATTTTTATAATCCATTTGATCTTGTGATAAAAATCGATATTTTTCCCTACAAATCTGTACGCCTCACTGGTAATCCTTTAAGGTTTTAATTTTTTTTTTTTTTTTTTTTTACTTCTCTGTTTATTGTATATATATGTATGTATGTATGTATGTAGTATTTGTATATATAGATATGTATGTATATATATGTATATATTATTTGTGTGTGTGTGTATGTATGTTATTTATTTTTTTTTTTTTTTCTTTCTGTAACCTATATATAGGCTTAACCTTTTTATGTACTTCAGTGTTCCTGAGGATGTCATTAGACGAAAGCGCTTGAGCACCATTTTGTGTTTCCTTTCCTTCGTGGTTTTATTCATCATATATGTATATATATACAGTATATATATATATACATATATACATATATATATGTACATATACATATATACATATATACACACACACACACACACACATATATATATATATATATATATATATATATATATATATATGTTTTTGGGCCTTGTATTCTGAGAATATTTTCCATCTTCGTTTTTATAGCCCTTTGTCCCACTGCAGTTGCAATAGTACAGAATCTCTCTCTTCTATTAATCCGATGTGTTTTTATTTCATTTCTAAAGTTTGGGACATATCCCTCGAATATTTTTCCTTTGTGTATATTGTGTATCGCTTACGTCTTCTCTCCATGGAGTAGAGTTTCAGGAATTGTCGTCGTGATCAGAAGTTTTCATCTTTCATCCTGTACGTAAAACCCCTTTGCGTGACTTATACAGTATGTTTACCATGCCTCGTGTTTTATATGGTCTTGTGAGTACCGAGCAATATTCAATTATTGGTAGTACTGATCTCTTCCATGCCTTTGATGTTTAATGTTTGTTTGCTTCGAAATTTGTTTTTCTGGGACGGAAGCTCCTCCAGATAATTTTCATCATTTTTGTAGTTATTATGATTTTCAGGTTGTGTGCCCTGAAATTTGTATTCGATTAAATTATTAATTCAAGATACCCGACTTGTGGTTTTCGTGTTATCTGTTTGTTTTGCAGGGTTCTATGCCCTTTATTCTGTGGGTTCTTGTTCTCACCATATCTTATTAGTTGGAATTTTAGCCTTGAATAAATGTTGGTTCGGAGAGAATAATTTCTTTTATTGTAGGTGGTAGCAGAAATGGTATAAGGTGAGAGGGGAGTACTTGCTATACTACTGTGCGATAGTTCTTAGGTATCGCTCCGTTATCTCCTTTGACTAAAGGAGCAATGTTCACACTCTTTAATGGGAGTGAAAATTGTCCTGTGAGGCCTTGTCCTTGGATTTTCTTGTCCTATAGTGGTTTGGCTATACCTTCTGTGCATGAGGGTATATAGCCTTTAGCCCAGGGGCTGAATTTTCTCGTATTTGTGCAAGAACCTTAATTATGTCCCCTTCCGAGAATTCAGAATTAATTAACAGATTCATATCCGTCTTTGCTGTTGTCTGATTTGTATTAAAGAATTCATCCGGATTTTCTAGTTCTATATCGTGCTTAGGGGTGCTGAACATAGAACTGAATTACTCTTTAAGAAGTTCGCTAATTTTTTCTAAGTCAGTTGTGTATTCCTTTACTCCATTCTTTTAAAGAACTACCGTTTTGTTTCCATTTCATTTTCATTTTCGCTAGAGTGGAAATATTTCAGATTATTTTTGTTTTATTTTTTATTATCTTGTTTTCCTCCTTATTTGTCTCGTGAATGAATGTTTGTTTTAGGTTCAATTCCATCTCGATTAATTAGTTTCCTATCTTAAGTCTCATTGCGTCTGGGTTTGAGTCTGTGGAACTTTATTTTTTATGGTTGTCTAGATAACGTAATGATTTTCCTGTTGAGTTTGTAACATTTTCTTTTTGTCTCTTCGGAATATGTTTCAGCAATATAGGTTTCGTTTCGTTTTCTGACGTAAGTAGATTATTTTTCACGCAGTAGCATTTCTATCCTTTATTTCTGAATTTATACTCGCCCAATCTCCTTTCTTTGAATTCCTATTTAGTCTTTCAGTCTCTCTGAGACGAGTTTTAGGTGTTCTAGCTTTTAATTTTATTTGCATATCGATTAAGTTGTAATCAGAAAAATTATTTTATTTATTATCATGTCATTAATATTTGTCAAAATTTAATCCAAAATATTCTCCTTTCAACTGGCTTTACATTTTCGTCGGTAAATGCATAATTTTTCATATCTAACAGCTTTTTACCCGACTTCTCTTGTCTTTTGTAATGTTACCGTGTAACGTAACTCTTTGCATGTTATGAGTAAAAAGCTAAAATCTCCACAAAGTAATATACTTGGTACTGGTTCCCTCATTTTCTCAGTGATTCCAACGTATTTATTTATTTAATTTCTTACAAATTGGAATTAATTTTTTTCTGGTGTTTGTTGGTCTGTACACCTTTATAATGATTAGGTTTAGTTCTTTTGTTTCTAAAATAAGAATTTTTATTGTGCTAATTTGTTTACCTTCACTTCACCTGTGTGTGTGTTTTTCATGTAAATAAAACAGCTTCCTCCACTTTTAACAAATGTGTCTGCTCTAAATATGTTTATTTACTACTATTTCAGTGTCTTCGATGCAGTTTTCACAGCTTTTTCAGATTTATACAAGCGTGATTCGGTTAAGCATAAGGTATCTGTATTGCTTTCCAGAGCTAAATTTTGTGGCTATTGTAATCCGCAATCTGCATTGTCAGTGGATAGTTCTGGTATATTTGTATATATTACATTTTGACGGTTAATAGTCTTTGAGTTCATTTGTGCTGGATATTGGTTGTTATCAGGTCAGGAATTTTTTACGAGAGGGGGATTCTGACTGGTGTTACTGTATGGGCCGTGGCACTTGAGGTTGAGGATACTGAGGGTATGGTCCTTGGTACAATTGTGGTTGTTCAATTAACTGTAGGTGATGGTGGATATGTGAATTGTCTATCTATTGCTGTGGTGTATATATATGTCTGCGGAGTCCGATCTTTTCTCATTAGAAGTGATAGTTGCCCTTTTGCAGTTCTCATTTCTTCTAAAAAATGTTCTCATTGTAAATGTTGTCACTTCTTCTATTTGAGATGGGTTTTATTCTTCTTTGTGTGCCCTTCATGCGAAAAAATGGGCACTCAATATTTAGACATTTTCTTTCTGAATGAGTGTCTGCACATAGAAGGGTGGAAGTAATAACAGTTTGTTCTATATCGGCAAGTTCCATTCCTCATCACGTTGGAACATTTTTTAGGATGGTTGTAAATGCGTCTGGAACCATTTTTGCATAACCTTATTTTATAGAATTCAAGTATGGTTTGCCTATTTGGCTCCTTTATGCTCTTTCTTATCTTTATGCGATTTATAATCCTTTATGATGACTTATGATTTATGTTCCTTTCTTTTGTTTTCCTTTTGTTTCGTCCCTACTTCTTGATTATTTGATCTTCGGTATGTTTTCGTTTTCATTTATGACATTGCTATCTTGTATTTGTGGTATATTTCCGTCTAAGTGTTTTGACGCGTCCCTCTATTGTTTTCTCATCGGTGTTATGTACTCCACTTACACTATTATCGGCATATTCTGTCTCTTCCAGATGTTCTCTTTGTGAATTCGTTGTAATTCTTTCTATGCCTAAATTATTATCTCTCTTTTTTTCTCAACATTATCCAATTGTTTGTACTATATTTCTGTGCTATTCAATGCGTTATCGCAAACTTAGCCATAAAAAATAATGATTTATTATTCTTTGCCTTATTACTTTTTAGCTTTTCTTCTTTCTTCTTCTTTTAAATGTTATGCACATTTTGTATTCAGAGCAGTGGTTTTATCCATTTACTTTTCACACTAAGAGACGTAGGTAACAGCATATTCTTTTAGGCGTAGATTACTTTTACGGAATTTCATGATATGTGAGCATTTTTTACATTTATTTTGCTTATTTATATTCTGTGACATTTTTTCTTCTTTTTCCTATTTTTGTCTGCTTTCGGCGGACTGTCATTTCCTTCCACACGAAATCTGAGACTGCCTTGTTTTATGACCTCTTTCTTGTTTCAACCTTGGATTCGTTGAATCTTTTCTAATTGTGATAATTTTTTGTTTCTTTGTATATACTATACTGCACTTATTTTTATTTAAATTATTTCTGCAGATGCACGGACTTTCTATATACATCACTGTGTAAACAGATTTAATCCCTGAAATATCATTAACTTATTATTTTGGTGTTAATACAGAAAAAATACAAAGCAACCATTCACCACGAGATACACACACACACACACACACACACACCAGTGATGTAGTCGAGACCACCATGGCCGAGACCAGGAAAAAGGTCTCGTGACCTGTCTCGGTCTCGAGACCGGTCTCGAGTCCTACATCGCTGACACAAACACACACACACACTCACCCACCCACATATACAGGGTGGGCCGAAAGTCTGGATCCATGGGAAAATATTTATTTTAATACATAAATTACAACAAATGGTAAATACTTAAATGAATATCAACTTTAACTCGTAAATGCGTATCGTGATACTGTACAGTAGTTCGTACTCCAGTATAATACTCAAATACTTTTTTTATTTCAGCCCAGAAATGGCTTCGAATCTAACAACAGAAGACCGGGTAGAACTTGTGCTCATGTACGCAAGACAGGGCGCTACACACAGAGAAGTTGCTACCGAATTCAATAGAAATCACCCTGATAAGCATCCAGTAACACATGCGACTGTTGGCAAGTTGTTTAAACGTTTCAAAGAAACAGGAAGTGTACATGATCGACGGCGTTCTGGTCGTCCAAAAACTGCAACTGATGAAAATACCTCTGCAATGGTATGTGAAACTTTAACGAATAGTCCAGTAAAGTCAAGAAGATTATCAAATGAAACACGCATCTCGAGAACGTCAATTCGAAGAATTATTAAAAATCATAAATTCCATCCCTAAAGTGTCGATGTCAGAGGCCGCCAATTTGAGCATTTGTTATAATTTGTTGTTTATACTGGAGTACGAACCACTGTACAGTATCACGGATACGCATTTACGAGTTAAAGTTGATATTCATTTTAAGTTTACCATTTGTTGTAATTTATGTATTAAAATAAATATTTTCCTATAGATCCAGACTTTCGGCCCACCCTGTATATAGGGTGTACACAAAGTCCTTTCCCGATTATAAACTTTAATTAGTTACATGCAATCCAAAGAAGACACACTAATGTTTTCGTTTGCATGTTATTGCATAACAAACCAAGTTTTTTCTTGTCAATGTTTGGTGTGGATTAATGCATGATAGGGTGATAGGCCCATTCTTCTCTGCTGAAAAGAATGTTACATCACAAGTGTATTTGGACATGCTCGAGTTCTTTGTAGTCCCCCAGTTGGAGGAAGACTGGGGTTTGTTAGTGCGTGAGTTCTTGAACACCACTTTTCCCGGAAGATGGATTGGGCGTGATGGCCTCCACGATCACCTGATATCATGCCCCTGGACTTCTTCATGAGGGGATATGTAAAGGATTATATGTATCATACTCCTGTTACTGACATTGACACTCTTCGTGCAAGGATTTGCGATGCCATCAACAGTGTCACGAGAGAGATACTACCGAACTCGAATTTCGCTTGGATGTGCTACGTGTAACTAACGGCACACAAAAAATAACAAAAATAAGATAGCAGTAAACAGAGCAAAGAGAATAACTGGGCAGATACTGAGAACCTTTAGACGAAGGAATAGGAATATAAGGATTCCTCTACTGAAAACACTGATCATACCCAAGTTGGAATACTGCTCGGTCCTAACATCCCCATATATAAAAGAAGACATTAGACAGCTAGAAGGGATTCAGAGAAGCTTCACAGCCAAGAACAAGGGGTGCAAAGAACTAAATTACTGGGAAAGGTTACGCGAACTAAACCTATATTCACTGGAAAGGAAAAGAGAGAGATACACCATTATTTACACTTGGAAAATAATGAAGAAACTAGTACCTAATCTTACTCTGAACCCTGTAACTCCCCAAAAACAGTAGAAAGTAGAAAAGGAAGAGTGTGTCGTGTTCCCAAATTAAAGGCGAGACAAGGAACATCCTTACCCTGAAAGAAAATAGTTTTGTGGTGAGAGGACCAAAACTGTTTAATCAGCTGCCCAAAGACCGAAGGAACACGAATGGTGTTGCAGTGGACAACTTCAAAAGAAGATTAGACGCCTGGCTCAGAGCAATCCCTGACGAGCCGGGCGTACCTGGCTATGTGAGGTGGAGAGTACAAGAAACCAACTCACTGCTTCACCAGGCCAACGAGAGGAGGGAAGCCAAGCTTGACCTTCGTGAAATGAGGAATCATCGCACGGAACCTTTGAAAGGAAAGGAAAGGTGTTATGCGACAACATGCAAAACAAAGCATTACTGTGTCTTCTTTGGATTTCATGTAATTAAAGCTTATAATCTGGAAAGGACTTTATGTACACCCTGCATATATATATATATATATATATATATATATATATATATATATATATATATATATAGACTAATATACTCATCGGACAATTTCTGATTTTGGAAATGTGTTAAACTTTGAAGAAAAATGGAAAAAAAGCATCACCTAAAGGTGAAAATTAATTTTTGTAAATATGGAAGATGAGCTCTAATGCTGAGTACAGCTTCCGAAATTTTTTTTTATTTCAGTCATATTGAAAAACAGGTTATTTCATTGTTTTTCGTTTTTTTTCATTTTTGATACAGGAGCGAAAACTACAGAGACGAACAAACTTTTATTGTATTTTGACCCTGAGATGTGTATATATATATATATATATATATATATATATATATATATATATATATATATATATATATATATGCCATATCTATCTATCTATCATATATATATTAGTGATGTAGGTCACATCCGCATCCGCACTTTGGACTGCGGATGTCGTGCGGATGTGGACCGTTGAGATAAAATGTCATTAATAAGCGGAAATTAGCAAATTCTACTATAATAATAGAACTAGTTCATTGTGCGCAAAAGTGATGCAAGCGACAAGACGAGAGGCTGTCTTGTATGAAGTTACTCTCTTGCAACCTACTTAGATCCACGTTACAAAGCTAAGTTATTTTCACCTAGTACATTAGAACGAGTTAAATCATCACTTGGCAAAGCAGTTGAAGAGCTTCAATCTCTTGAATCTGTCGCTTCGCCACCCACCAAAAGAATAAAAGTTTCAGTGACAGAACCAACACCTTCAACAAGCAAAATCTATCACAGAATCTGTCTCTCAGTTTCTTGAGTCAAGCAGCAATGACGAGACCTACGCGATGTCAAAAGATGTAGTAAAAATGATCGAGAGCTATCACCAAGAAAAACGCCTGGCTGCATGTGACAATCCTATTAGTTGGTGGAAAAATACGCAGAATATCTATCATACTTGAGTAAACTTGCAAGGAAACATTTAGCCTGTCCTCCAACAAACGTACCAAGCGAGAGATTATTTAGCAGTGCTGGATTAATATATGATGAAAAGAGAAACAGACTGGCAGCAGAAAAAGGCAGAAAAATTAATGTTCCTTAAGCATAACCTTCCTATAATTAAGTTTGAACATTAAACGATGAACATCTTAGTTTACTTTATTTTAATTACTCATTTATAAATATGCCTAATAAACTTTAAACTTAATATAAATAGTTATCAAGCTAATTAAAGATCTCTTTCTATAAGGGTGGAGGAGGTTGGGGAAAGAGGTCGGTGGGGTGCACTTGAGTTGGGTTCACGTCCCGCATCCTGGTAACACAATTATGGTTTCTAATTGTGGCTGAAACTCAACAAAAATAACGAATTTATTTGCAGACGAATTCACTAATTGATTTCTATATTAGTTAGATGCTTGATATATTTTATATGTTCAGAGAAAAGTACAGCAATTATTGTACAATTAATCAATTATACTACATTATAGCTACAGCTCTCTCTATAATAACTTATATATACGTTAAACACAACAAATCTCGAATATATCCTAAAAAATAACGAAAATGTAGACATCCGCATCCGCAGATGTTGAAATCAAACATCCTCATCCGCATCCGCGGATGTGAAAAAATGACATCCGCTACATCACTAATATATATATATATATTATATATATATATATTATATATATATATATATATTTTTTTTTTTATTTTTTTTTTTTCCGAGAGATATCTACCTAATATACACAGTTTATATATATATGAGTAAATTGTCATTATGAAATGAGTAGCCTACTTCAGTTTTGCTTAAAATTAACTTTTAATTCATTGTTATTTACATTACCTTTGTTACTTTTGTACTTTTCAAACAAATGTTCATAGGATCAGCTTGCGTGCAACAAATCCTTCTGCAGCACTCCCCTTCGTTTGTAGGAGAGAATTACTTTCTGCTCTCTTCCTGCCTTCGTAATCTATTATATATTCGTATGCCTTCGTATGACTAATCAGGGAATTATTATTTGAGGGGTCGCATACTGTAATCGCGAACGTGCCAAATCTCGATTTTTTTTTTTTTTTTTTTTTTTTCATCATATAGTTCAGTCAATCATTTTCTTCATCTCCTGAAAGGATTTTCGTGAAAACACACTTGAAATAGCCTAAAACTAACATTAAAGATCCGTAGTTACAGCACTGATCATTTTCCCGCGTACTAAAACCACGAATCTCCACTGTCGCGGGATAGGGCAAAACTTTTTATTAGGATGGGAGGGGGGATTTGATTTTTGTGGTCCGCATTACATTCGGGGGACAACAGGGTGTTCACGGGTCTTCTTGAAAGACTAATATACCATTTAACCATCATTTCTTTTTAAAAAAATGTTCCATTTTTACGACGTAGAGATCTAAAACCATTTTTTTTTTAATTTTTATGCTTTGTAATAAATAGAGTTGTTCTAAAAACCAAATAAACAATATTTATACTAGAATTTCATTGCTGAAATATGCATTAAATTAAAAGAACACATTTTTTCTTCTTTATAAACTTTGTTTTAATTAAATCTATTGAAAATAAACTTTATTTTCGATAGATTTAATTAAAACAAAGTTTATAAACAAGAAAAAAAATGTGGTCTTTAATTTAATGCATATTTCAACAATGAAAATCTAGTATAAATATTGTTTATTAATTTATTAATATTTTTTTTATTAATTTTTTTATTAATTTAATAATGTTACACGAGTTTCGCTTTAAAAAAACTTTCAACCTGTTTTTCTCAAAAGTGTGTTTTGGCGCATTCGCGGTTATGTAGTACGCGACCCCTCATTTGTACTCAAAACTCACTTGAATCCTACAAATTAAGTCGTAAGTTATTGATAGAAAACACCTCAAAAATCAATGTCCAATTAAATTCAAGAAAGATTTTCGCAAAAGGTTTGTGGATTTTTGTGACAGATTTTATGTAAATGAAATGTGAAACTTCTTTTTTTTAATTATAAGATTTTCTCTTAATATCATTAATTAAGCTTTCGACACTATTCCATATTTCAGTAAGAAAGTGTACTGCCAATAACTTCACACCATTACGAAACTGACGAAAATTGAAGAGATGTTGTACACACACACACACACACACACGCACGCACACACTTAGAGATGTATAAACAAACTTTCTCAGGCCACTTTTTTGAAAGTAAATATAGTATAGGTGTGTAGAGTGAAGCTCATATCTGCGGGGTTTTTTAACTTTCTTTTCATTATATATATATATATATATATATATATATATATGTTAGTTCCTCATATGTAATTTAATTCTTTACTCCAAGAAAGCTAATGTAACTCAAAGTGCGCTCTGATCACAAACCATTTGTGGAGAAATAAAAGAAGAGAGAAATACAATGTCAAATAAAAGTCTGTTCCACATAGAAACAGCAATATATATATATATATATATATATATAAAAAATTGAATTACTTCTAACATTGACGACGTGGAAAGTTGTTATGACACATTCGACCCCTTTATTGGCCTAGTTCCAGATAAAATAATTTATTTACTTGGTTGTTTATGTCTCCTGACCATGTTCAACCTTTTTTCAGATTCTCTTACTCCACTCTTAACATTTAAATTCATCATGAAAACGGAAATTAACAGCGCGTTACCTTTTCCGGATATTTGTATGTAAATCGAGAAAATGATCGCTTTGCTACGTCTGTTTAGGGGAAAAACTTCTATTTAATTACGAACGAAATTTGAGTTTTTTTCTCCAGTCAAATACAAAGAGAATTTTATTTTCATCTTTATGAAGTGAGCATATAATATCTGATCAAATTACGGACTTTGTTTTTTGCAGTGAATTCTGAAAAAATTTCTATAAAAACTGCTTTCAGTCAAAATTTGTTTAAAAAAAAAAAAGAAGCTCTAATTTAAACAGTTAAAGTTTTCACAAGAACTATAGAAAAAAAAAATATTTAAATATAAAATATAAACAGTTTTTAAAATTTCTCTATTATGGACGGACCAGCAAGCATAATATTACAAAGGAAATTAACGTTTTTTAACTGAAAAGTTTTCATCCTCAAACCGACTTTACATTAAGTTTTTTACTAATTTCTTTTTACTTTTGGATCTTAGTTTCACATCAAAGAAAAACTTTCAGACTAATTTGCTTATCCCCGATCTGTGAACACACTTTTGAAGAATACAATTCATCCTATATTGGCAGCATAACTCGCCAGTTTCAAGTTCGAATTAACGAATAAAGGGGGTGTAGTAGTAGTCGGACAAACATTTGACTCGCTAAACCACCAATGTATTCTTATATCTCGGGCTACGTCGTAGCTAATGTCGTAACACCGCTTCCCGTAGATCAGCGAAGTTAAGCGACATTGGGTCTAGGTAGTAGTTGGATGGGAGACCTTCCTCCGTGTCCAGATTATGTAGCGACCCGTGATTCGGATCCCACGTAAAGCTGTAGGTCCCCTCCATCATATGACGTAAATCAAACAACCTGATTTTAGTCTTCTAGAGACTATTTCTATATTCACCCATAAATCCAACTCGAATGACTAATACCACTTTCTACCATTTCAATATTCTGTAAGATTAACTACCACTCAAAATTTGGGATTAATAACAAATAATTAGCTCCTCCAACTTCAAGAAAAACGTCCTAAATATCTGAACTACGATCTAATTCTTGTCTTTGTTATCTATGAAATAGAAATGTCCTTTAAGTTAATATTTAAGCTTAGTAATACATGTAAATGATGCACTTATCATGATAACTTGAGTTATGAAAAGCTCATTCTGTATACAGAGGGTTGCCAAAAGTAAATAGACACCATGATGATTGCCCTCAAGAACAAATGGAAAAACTCATCAATGGAATGCCAGAATGTGTGTCACCTTTATTACAAACTGCAAAGGGAAAGCAACACGATTCTAAATATATTGATTCAATAAATCTGTTATTAGTTATTGATTTTATTATTAAATGAAAAGCTCTGGAAAAAACCCAAAGGTGTCTGTTTACTTTTGTTAACTCTCCATGTGTATATATACACAACACAACAGTAATAAAGCTTTCATTTACAATACAATGCGTTATCCAATATAGGGCATTTCTAAAGAACATATATATATATATATATATATATATATATATTTTTTTTTTTTCTAAACAAAAGCATGAACAAGGGGTATATAAAGAGTCGTAAACTTGAAGATGACCATTGAAGCCATTCCAACGTGTTATTCTAACTTTATCAGAGCTATCTAAAAAGTTCAGCTATAAAACGGACGAAATAACAGTCGTTCGAAACAGGATAGGAACATTTATAGAGACTGAAAAACATTTAATTGCTGAAAGAACAACTATCAGGAATTGATCAGATATTAAATCTTAAATCGTGGGGTTAGCTTTAATTTATTACAGTTTTTACGTCAAAATGGATTATTATTTTAGGTATTCGAACAGTGAAATATTTTACTAATGATGTTTTTTGTAGTATATATATATATATATATATATACACCTTACCTTACCTTATGTTGTTTCGTGTGTTGGTCTCTCTTCACACGGAGGTGAAGCTGGTGGCCCCGCCTCTAGGTCTGGCCTGGTGGAGGAGCGAGTTACTTTCTTGCGCTCTCCACCGTACATAGCCAGGCACGCCCGGCTCATCTGGTACTGTCCTGAGCCAGGCATCCAGTCTTTTCTTGAAGACTTCAACTTTGACCCCCGTTACGTTTCTGAGGTCCTTAGGAAGCTGGTTGAAAAGTCTTGGCCCCCTGACAACCAAGCTATTTCCTTCAGGGTTGAGGAGGTCCCTGTCGTGCTTTTAATTTGGGAACACTACACATTCTGCCTTTCCTATTTTCCATTGTTGTTTGAATGGTAATTGGGTTTAGTTTTAGGTTTGGTACCAGTTTTTCGATCATTTTCCATATGTAGATTATGATGTACCTCTCTTCTTTCCAGTGAGTACAGATTTAGTTTACGTAGTCTTTCCCAGTAGTTGAGTTCTTTGCAGCCATCAATCTTGGCTGTGAAATGCCTTTGCGTTTCTTCTAGTTTATTAGTTTCTTCCTTTTTATATGGGGACGTCAAAACTGAGCAGTATTCAAGTTTTGGTATAATCAGTGTTTTTAGAAGGGGAATCATTACTGTCCTGTCCCTTCTCTTGAACGTTCTTAGAACCTGTCCGGCGACTCTTTTTGCTTTATTTATCGCTATCTGATATATTATATATATATATATATATTCGTAATATTAGATATATTTATTTAATGTTTAGGTTTTGTTGAATCTCATTCGTAGCGGAAAGGTCATGTGACAGAGGGGACCTACAGCTTTACGTGGAATCCGAACCACGGGTTGCTACATCATTTGAACGAAGAAGACTGTCACCCGTCCAATTACTGAACAAACCGACGTCGCGGTTAATCTCGCTGATCCAACTGGAAGCGGTGTTGCGACGTGGTCACGAAGTGGCCCTACCTACTGTATATGAAAAGTTAGCACATGCTGAATATTACGAGTCTAAAATTTCTCCTTCTCGCATTAAAATTGTTAGTTTCCTCCCTCTAAAAGACGATACACAACGTTTCGGTATTAAATCTCGACTCGCTTCGCAATCTCCCACGGTTGTCCTTTTTTGTAAAAGACTATTTTAATCGCTGTTCTTCCTTATCGTTCTTTCCACGGGCAAGTTCGAGTTTTAATATAAAAACTGGTATTGATAATTAAAAATTTAGGAGAGGCCATCTTTCTTTTGACTTCCATTCCAAAATGGTAAAAAGAATATTTTTATTATTAGAAAATTTGAGTTAAATATTTACACAAGATACTATTTCCTAATTGATTTTCGGTAATTAATAAATTTTATATTAATTAAATCATTAATTAATTTTATATTAATTTTATATTTTCGTATATCTATTTCAATACTATTTTAACTTCAAGCTCTATTGGGTTTAAAAAGTACATTTGCGATAGCTGAAATCTTATCTATAAGATTAGATATTTTTATTTTATAAATCTTTATTCGTTATAATTTTTTCACTCGACTAAATCTGACTTAATTTTAATAAAATAAAGAATTCGCTTCATAAAGAATCCTTTTTATCCGAAAAATATATACCAAAAAATCTCTCTATTTGAATGAAAACTTTAGTTGGAATTTACACTAACAAAAGTGCTAATGTGTTCCAGATTATGAGGCGCAGTTTTGTTAAAATTAAACTAAATAAGTGATGTTACTTCAAAATAAATTTGGTTTAGATTAAACATATATTGGAATATATTTACTTGGAATTAACCATTTTCAAATGGAAATTTGAATTGGGTTTGACTTTATGCGGGAACGCATGAGGTCAAACCCAATTCAAATATAATTTTCTAAGTTTAATCTAAACTAAATTTAATTTGAAGTAACATCATTTATTTAATTTAATTTTAACAAAACTGCGCCTCAAAATCAGGAACACAGTACTTTGTTAATTTAAAATCAAAACAAAGTTTTTAAGTTATGATACATAAAGAGTTTTTTTGGAGTGCAACGATGATATCACGAATCGAGTGATGTTGCCAATATTCAGATTTCCGCGTTCAAGCATGTCTAGAGTAGTGGTTTTCAAACTGGGGTACGGCGCACCCCCAGGAGTACGCGAGGGAATCTTATGGGGTACGCGAAGGGGTCTTGAAAATATAACCCTTTTAATTTTATATACGATTAACAAAAGGCCACGAGTCACACGGTCGTAAAGAAAGTAAAATTCGTCTATCTCTCTCGAAAATCCAGAAAATCCCGTGAAAGAATTCAAGGGGTACAGAAGAAGAAAAAGTTTGAGAACCGCTGGACTCTAGAGGAAGTAGATCAACGTAGTTTACATCCAGTATCTACAGATGAAATATCCATTTAAGTAATACACGTTATATCCGGTATCTTCTTCCGCAGCCTTATTAGCCCACTTCTATGTGTGGTCGCTGTTACAGATCCTTCTCCATTCACTTCTGTCTTGAGCCACCTCTTCCTCCAGTCCCTTTTCACTCATATCTTTCTTCAGTCTATCCCGCCACTTTATATCCGGGATATACAAATGAAATATCCATTTAAATAAGGTACTTTATATTCTGTCTACTGAGGGAATATCCATTTAAGTAATGTACTTTTTATCCGGTATCTATAGATGAAATATCCATTTAAGTAAGGCACTTAAGTGGTTGGTGTATATACAGTCATTACATTTTATATTTGAGTAGCTTTTGTGTACGTAATTTATGTACGTAATTTGTGTACGTAAAGTTAAACTAACTGCAAAAATCTATAAAACAGAAATTTTTTATTAAAACTAAATAAATACAGTACATAATTAACCATTTGTCAGCATTGCGAATAGTTCACTCAACCATGTGATGATTCCACAAACCACTTTCATTTTTCTAGTAACAATTAACCTAAATCGTTAGTGTAAGTAGCACATGGTTGAATCAACATTTGGACTGTTTGGCAAATGGTATCATGAATTTAGAAATTGTAAACAAGCATCGTTTTCTTTGAAGAGATAATTAAGTAGCGAGATTTTGAAAACGGTTAATAATATAAAGCCTAGATAAAGAGTGAAGGATTTTGATGTATGATAATATTATTAATAGTTTTTAGAGTTATTTAACCTTCTTAATAACCGAGAAAGTCGTGTGAATTAAGGTCCTATACAACATTACGTGGAACCCGAACCACAGGTCACTACATCATCTGAACGAAGAGGACGGTCGCCCATCCAACTACTGAATAGACCCATCGTCGCCTAATCTCGCTGACCTAACGGGAAGCTGTGCTGCGACGTGGCCATGACGTAGCCCTTCATGGTACATGAAAACGTGAAAACATTTGAAGATTTTCCTTTTATCTGTTATGAGAGAAAGTTACAAGGAGTTACAAGGACAAGAAGTACCTCAAAAAGCCTTGCGGCCCATACCGAGGAGGTACCAATGGCAACGGTTGCCAGGGAAAAATTCATACACCCTCAAATCGTGTGCAAGATTTGGTCTAACCTTTTCTTGAACTGATCCACAGAGGAACTGTTCACAACTTCTGAAGCTAGCCTGTTCCACGTGTCACATCTTATAGGTAAAATAATTCTCACACACACTAGTGCTAAACCGTTTCAAATCCAACTTCCAACCATTGTTGAGAGGAGTTATCATTTAAACTAAATATGCTTCTAAAATCGATATCGTCGAACCCGTGTAAGAGCTTGAAAACCTCGATGAGTTGACAGCCCAGCCTCCGAGTTTCCAGCGAAAACAAATTCAGGGCGTGTAAATGTCGATTCTAGCCCATATACCTAACAGAAGGGATTAATTTTGTAGCCCTCGCCTGGACTCGCTCCAGCCTCTCAATATCTTTCCTGAGGGTAGGCGACCAGAACTGCACAGCATACTCCAGGTGCGGCTGAACCAGAGAATTGTACAGAGAGAGCACAATTTTCTTGTTCCGAAACTGAAATTGCCTCCTGATATAACCCAACAGCTTTTGGGCTTTCTTTTCCACCTCTACGCACAATGTGGTAAACTTAAGGTCGCTGCTAATTACCACACCCAAGTCCTTTTCCAAATCGGTGGCCTCGATATTACTCCCCAACTTGGAGTAGTCCGACTTGGGATTGGCGTAGCTATTGTGCATGACCTTGCATTTACTCAAGTTAAACGGCATTTGCCATTTTTCGGACCACTCTCCTATCCTACGTAGGTCCGCACGCAGTTGCTCGATCGCTTCGGGCGTCCCGAGAAAGTTACAAGGAAAAGTAGTACCTCAAAAGGACTTGCGGCCCATACCAAGAAGGTACCAATGGCAACGGCTGCCAGGGAAAAATTCCTACACACTCAAATAGTGTGTAAGATTCGGTCTAACCTTTTCTTGAACTGATCCACACATGAACTGTTCACAACTTCTGAAGGTAGTCTGTTCCACGTGCACATATTTTATAGGTAAAGTAATTCCCACACACACAATGGTGCTAAACCGTTTTAAATCCAACTTCCAACCATTGTTGCGAGAGAGAGAGAGAGAGTTACAAGGACAAGAGGAAGCCTCAAAGACCTTCCGGTCCACTCTTGGAGGTTCCTGTTATTAAACAAGTCTATTTTTCTTTTAATTATCCAGCAGTAGTAGAAAAGTATAAGGCTCTCTCCCCACCCTCCGCTCCCTCCCTGCCAGAGGCAGGTACGGAAAAGGGTTGAAGAAAATACATTGACACCTGGAAAAGTATCCAAGGAAATTTTATGGAAAAGTGGAGAATATATAAAAAGCTCTATAATTATCATGCTCACAGAGACACCGTGCAAGCGAACTCCTGCAGAGTTACGTTATGTTTTAGTCTTAAACCATCAGAGTATTCAGTACTTTGTCTAGCCTATTTTTAAACACATTTACACTTTGAGGGAAGTTGGTTCCAGATATTAACTATTTTATAGGAAAAGAAATTGTCGCAGACAGAGGTCCCAAATGTCTTTAGTTCCAGTTTAAACCCATTATTTCTTATCGGATTGGCATTAAGTGAGAATAAGTTTCTGTAGTCTACCCTGTCTATTCCATTGAACATCTTGAAGACTTGAATAAGCTGACTGCGCAACCTCCTCGTCTCTAAACAGATTTAGGCGCTCCAATCTCTGCTGGTAATTTTGCATTCTCATTGAAGGGATCAATTTTGTAGCCCTTACTTGTACTCTTTCTAACCTTTGTATATCCTTCCTGAGGGATGGAGACCAAAACTGCGCACAGTATTCTAGTTGAGGTGTGACTAGTGAATTATAAAAAGAGAGAGAGAGAGAGAGAGAGAGATTCTTTAACATTCAAAAGAAAGATAAACAACAGTGAATTAGAATGAATATACGAATGTACATATTTACATGACATTTAAGAAATGTGTATTAGTAAAACTTGTAATAACAAAATTAAATCAATTTTTCCTATTATCAATAGTATATCTCATACAAAGAAATATATTTTAGTTCCGAAAACAAATACATTTTTATGTAATTGTTATATGACGTAACATATTTATTAAATTTTATCTGCTAAAATAAACGAATAGCGGAATTAAGCGAATATGTTTACAGTAATTCCTATTTGTATTAATATACCATCATACATTAACACTTGTCAGAAAGCATTTTATACTACAATTAATCTTAATTATACAATTAATTTTTATCTGTGTGCGTGTGTGTGTGTTTTTCTTAAGTTTTCTTCACCGATGATGGCAATCTCGAGGATTTTTTTTTATTTATTATTATTTGCATGTATTTTCTCACCGAAGGAATTTATCTTTTATTTATAGTTTTAGTTTACTTCAGCAATCACTCATTCGTTGCATGCAAATTTGACAAGCTCGCTCTTTCTCTGCATATATTGTGTGTATATATATATATATATATATATATATATATATATATCAGTAACTTCGAACTAGGTTAAATACAAATACACCAATTATACAATCTCTGCACCCTGTATTCGGCGTGATAAAAAACATCCATAGAGACATTTTGAGAAAGGAGACACGTTGAACCGGCACACAAATCCAAAGTAATCCATTGCAATGAGAGTGAGAGAGAAAGTGCCACACGAAAGCGTCACAGAGTGCCAAAGGGAAAGTTTCTTGTAATAGATCAGTCCATGGATTTTCCATTTCGAGTAATCTTCAAAAAAATATATTCACACACATACGCACATCACACACACACACACACACACACACACACAAAACAGGTTTACTGAAAAAAATAAAGAACAATAATAAAAGCAAAGTAAAAATGTTGCGGTCACCAACTTTTTAAAAGACAGAAACATACACATACAGAAATTCAACTTTCGGGATTATAGGGCCCCTAAGATGAAGGGGCCAGATCCCTCTATTTATCATCTCGTATGTCTACCATCCCAGGATTTTCAGTAGTTAGTTTTGTCTTCGAGATTGAGGATAAAATGCGGAGAGAAAAAAACCCATCAGAAATGCCAACAGCAGAGATCAAATAGCAAAACAAAGGTTTTTCTGTACGAAAGACAAGACTATTTTTGCATGAGAAACATATTAGTATATATAGATGTTCACTATTAAAAAAATATGACGTTTTGCACCCTTTTTTCAGATACTATATATATATATATATATATATATATATTTAATATTATCTTTCGTGTCTAGATGTGCAATACACACACACACATACATATATATATATATATATATATATATATGTATGTGTGTGTGTGTGTGTGTGTATTGCACATCTAGACACGAAAGATAATATTAAACACTCGCATCCAAAAAAGACGATGATTCGGTGTACTGTCATGTATCTCAATGTCATGTATCTGCATTACGAGGAGTTAAATACCCGAAAATACTTCGAATCAATTTCTTTATTCCTTATAATATATATATATATATATATATATATATATATATATATATATATATATATATGTGATGAATTTCACAATTAAACACGTGAAAAAGAAAACGGAGTGACTATTTTCACCAAACGGTGAAAATAGCTTCCGGTAATAAAATCACTGTACGGTGAAAATAGTGTCGGATGCTATTTTCACGGTACGGTTAATTGAATATGAGATGTTGTTTTAATAATGATAATAATAATAATTGTACCTAGTAAAGTAGTAATCTTTATTTAGGTAGAAACGTACATGCTTTTTAATATTATCTATCCAATATTAGTATTAGTATTATCCATCTAATATCAATCTATCTATCTATCTCGACTGTGATGCAGTGAACAATGACGTTGGATTTGAAACAAAACAAGGTTTATATACATGGCAACCAGGTCTATAATGCAGATTACAGACAAAGTTGAACAAATCTTTTAGCCGATCACAGATTAATTTTCTTACTCTGATCTTAAGTTTGATATAATTTTGTGTTGATGACAATTTCAAAAGAATCACTGTACGGTGAAAATAGCATCGTCCAAAAGAAAAATTGATTCCAAAGACTTTCATGTATTCAGAAGCGATTCCCTGACGAGGTGTACTTCTGAATACATGAAAGGCCTTGGAATCATTTTTCTTTTTCCTTGTGGGTTTGCATCATATATATATATATGTATTATAGATATATATATAATATATATATATATATATATATATATATAATTTTTTTTTTAAGTTCGGAAAGAACCGATTCGGCTCTATTTAAAAGGGCATATCTCGGCGGAAAAACAAACAAAAAGTGAGAGGAAAGACAGAGGAAAAAGAAAGGGTGGAGGGCACACACACACACACACACACACACACACACACCGTATATATATATATATATATATATATATATATATATATGACCTATTCATTTATTCATATATATATATATATATATATATATATATATATGATTTATTTAATTTATTTAGTTATTTATGTCAAGTATTTTCAGGTATCTTAAAGGTCATACGATTTACTTGGCATTCGAATCATGGGATACTACAAAATCTGGACACAGAGGACGGTCCTCCATACAACTACTATCAGACCCAATGTCGCTTAACTTCGTTGGTAGAAGGGAAGTGTGTTACGACAATGGTCACGACCTACCCCCATTGAGAGTAAAGCGAAAATTTATTTAAGCCTTAAATGTGTACTTTCATTGTCTTTTGTTCGGTTTCAGAGGATCACGCTTGTCAAGAAGAAAACCACTTCATGTACCCTTGATGTATGATACTTTCGACCTATAATTATCAGTGTACATTTAATATATACTAGTACTGTTCCCGCCGCTTCGATGACGGTTAGACAGGCTAAACTACAAAAAAAGAACCCAGCCGTGAAAATTTTGAGCTTCACATTGTGTCAACATTTCTGAATCTGGTATCTCCCAAAACCTCCTCACCCCATTCATACAACTTGGGGGCTAACCCCCTCCCCCATTACCCCAACCCCTCCCATTACCCCCACCCCTCCCCATTACCCACCCATCCCCCATTACCCCACCCCCACCCTTCCCCCATTACTAAACTACAGAAAAGAACACAGCCATGAAAATCTTGAGCTTCACATTAACGCCCGTAATACAATTTCTGATTTTTTTTTACAATTTCTGAATTTTTTTCTCACAATTTTTTCTCACAATTTCTGAAAGTGTGACGGACAGACGGACAGCTCTCTTATTATAATATAGACTATTTTTTCCAGAGTACACCTAACATTTTGTTTAACATTCTGTTCTAAAGTAGACACAGAGGACGTCTTAGAGAGGTATTGGAGCATTAGAAACATGCTTTTGTGTAATGGATCGAATAACCTTTCTGATTCGTTGACGGAGTTCTGCCAAATACCTGGGTTTGTCAAGACACACAAATGTTTTAACGTACCCCCTTAGATAAAAATAAAAAAGGGTCAAATCTTGTGGTTAAAGTAGGTATGTTATCGGCTTAACACGACCTATCCAGGGTTGAGGGAAGGGCGCATACAGAATGTCGCAATCTTATTGAATAATTACACTCCTCAAGTCAACCGCAATAGCCCTTAGTTGGGGAAGAAAAATGTGCTTAGAGAGATGGTTCCAGTCACGGTACGATCATCAAAGAAAAATAGACCAGTTATGAAGTCACGTCACACCAAACGTTGACTTTTAGCAAATCCCGTTAATGGAAATGTATTTTCTGGCCATGTGACGGATGGAACTTATAGCTTTACGTTGGATCCGGACTACAAGCAGAGTTACGACATAGCCGGGACGTAGCCCGAATCTCAACCGACTGAACTACAGAATCACTCCTGTGAAAATGATGATTACTGCGAAAAATGCTCTGTATGAATTGGTCCACAATTAACCCACCCCTTATATCTCCAGTCTAACTATAGAGTAGATCAAGTCTAGCCTAGAGGGGTCAGCCTAGAGATTCCGGAAATGGTCCAGAGCGGGCAGATAAATTGAGGTCCACAGTAGGATTCCTCACAAGATTAGGTTAGGGCAATCTACCTTCACCTTTGTTAAGCTATGAGTTGATGCTGGGTCTTAGGCCACAATGTAGGCCTAACTTGTCTGACCCAGCTTAATTTAATGTGATTAACTGTTGGTGTAAAAACTCATTTAGTCACTTACTTTTAGTTATTACAGTCTCTCCCTTCTCCGGTTGTCTCATTCGAGAGCGTACTTTACTGGTACGTCCTCTCGCCCCGTTCTTCGTTTTCGTTCTCTCTTTGTTCTCCTCTTCGCGGGGCGTCTCGTACCAGCGTTGTCTTGGTTTATTCCTCGGTTGGTTGAGCGGTAATGTATCTCCACTACCGAGCACGCTCCTCCCACACAGTATATAAATACTAGTGTGGAGAATAACTCTGGTGAGCAACCAATTGGTTTCATCCACCCAGTTATTGACATAAAAGGAATTTAATGATTGTTAGATTAACTACCTACCTACTCAGTGAACCATTTTCGTTACCTCCCAACTACCCACTCATCAGTTTTCCATATACTGGGGGCCCCGGGAGATAAAAATTTTGGTGTCATTGTCACCAATTTTTGTCTGAGTGTAGACTAGCTAATTATTTAACTGTAAATGCCTGTTAATCTGATTAACAGTGCCTATCCTCACCTTCTCATGGAGAAGGTGTAGCATTTAATTAGAAGAGAAAATATACATCCATAGGATGAAAACTGTCTATGGTCTTTACCATAAGAAAAGAAAAATGAAAGTTAGAAGATAAAATTACAATTCCCCAGCATCTATTTTTTGTTGTAAAAATAGTCGCGCCTTTAATGCTGTTTGTCGCTGAGGTCTTGTGTCTGTCAATGTTGTAGTAGGATGCGTCACCACTCCTACTGTCAAAGGAATAGTTACTGGAAGTTCAGTGTCTCCAGTTGTTACTGTCAGTGGAGAAGGTTCTCCAAAGTCCATTGTTTTGGGTCCAGACTCTAAAGGGTACAAAAGAGAAATGTCTCTTGTTGTGTCACCCGTTGAAGTCCTTAATTTGACCACTCTTGTTACCCCGTCTGCCCCTGGTCTGAGTTCTGAAACTCTAGCCAGAGGCCAGTATTGTCTTGGAGTACTGTCATGTATGAGAACAAGGTCCCCTACCTTAATTGTGTCAGACCAATCCTTCTTAGTCATTTGTTTATGTCTCTCCCTTAGACCCATCAAGTACTCAGTTTTCCACTGTTTCAGGAAATGAGCTTTAATTCTAGTTAAATGTTGTAACTTAGTCTGGAGCTCATCATGTCGTTGAGTCCAGTTTGGGTCTTCTGAAGAGTCTATATTGTAGTCCGGCAGGAGACTAACTTGTTCTCCCCGAATCAAATGATTTGGAGTTAATGGTTCTGGGTCATTAATGTTGTCACTCACATAAGTGAGTGGTCTATTGTTAATGATGTTCTCAATCTCAGCCAGGAGAGTGAGTAACCCAAATAGTTTTCCCTATGGCCAAGGTAGGCCATAAGACACTTGTAATAGTTTTCCCTATGGCCAAGGTAGGCCATAAGAAAATGTTTAGCCCATGGCCAAGGTAGGCCATAAGACATTTAATGTTTGGCCTATGGCCAAGGTAGGCCAAAAGACCAAGGCTCATTGTTTTGGCCCATGGCTGAGGTAGGCCATAAGACCCTTGTAATTGTTTTCCCTATGGCCAGGGTAGGCCATAAGAAAATGTTTAGCCCATGGCCAAGGTAGGCCATAAGACATTTAATGTTTGGCCCATGGCCAAGGTAGGCCAAAAGACCAAGGCTCATTGTTTTGGCCCATGGCTGAGGTAGGCCATAAGACCTTTATTGTTTGGCCCATGGCCAAGGTAGGCCAAAAGCCCAAGGCTCATTGTTTTGGCCCATGGCCAAGGTAGGCCATAAGACCCTTTTGAGTAACCCATGCAATCATTGCTTATGTTCAGATAGGTTGAGTGTATTTGTGGCACATGTAAAGAGTACAGTGTATATATACATATATACACAGATTGCAAGGAATGCATGTGCCTGTTGAAAAAATCTGTTGAGTGATTCTTCCTTAAAAGAAGAATTGGATGCTTGGAGTTGTATGCATTTTAAATGCTTGTTCACTAATGTTGTTTAACTGGGGATCGTAATGAAATATTGGACAAGAAGAAATTACCAGAGAAGAGAGAGCACAGACAAAACAGCAAGTTTAAATTTGGTTTAATCACCCCCAAGTACTTGTGTGTCACTCAGGTCTAAGCTTATGAGAGAATGAGACTCCTTAAATGTAAATGTTTCCTAGTTAGGCCCTAGGTTGTAGACCTAATTAGGCTTGCTCAGGTTAGGCTTATAAGAGAATGAGACTCCTTAAATGTAAATGTTTCCTAGTTAGGCCCTAGGTTGTAGACCTAATTAGGCTTGCTCAGGTTAGGCTTAGGCTAGACCATTTAGCCTAATTCTGCAATTTTTGTTAAGTAAGGTTAAGGTTTGTAAATTCCCCACACACGGACCACCAATGCGAAAAATGCTCTGTATGAATTGGTCCACAATTAACCCACCCCTTATATCTCCAGTCTAACTATAGAGTAGATCAAGTCTAGCCTAGAGGGGTCAGCCTAGAGATTCCGGAAATGGTCCAGAGCGGGCAGATAAATTGAGGTCCACAGTAGGATTCCTCACAAGATTAGGTTAGGGCAATCTACCTTCACCTTTGTTAAGCTATGAGTTGATGCTGGGTCTTAGGCCACAATGTAGGCCTAACTTGTCTGACCCAGCTTAATTTAATGTGATTAACTGTTGGTGTAAAAACTCATTTAGTCACTTACTTTTAGTTATTACAGTCTCTCCCTTCTCCGGTTGTCTCATTCGAGAGCGTACTTTACTGGTACGTCCTCTCGCCCCGTTCTTCGTTTTCGTTCTCTCTTTGTTCTCCTCTTCGCGGGGCGGTAATGTATCTCCACTACCGAGCACGCTCCTCCCACACAGTATATAAATACTAGTGTGGAGAATAACTCTGGTGAGCAACCAATTGGTTTCATCCACCCAGTTATTGACATAAAAGGAATTTAATGATTGTTAGATTAACTACCTACCTACTCAGTGAACCATTTTCGTTACCTCCCAACTACCCACTCATCAGTTTTCCATAATTACACTGGGCAACACGTATTTTATTGAATGATATCCGACACTTGATTCTAGGTAATTTGGGTGCGCTGAATACGAATTTCAACTCGGTTTGGCTCTATCAGGTCCTGATTCTTGTCGACAGCCTATGTGCCATTTTCCAGATTTTTCAAATTAGGACTAAAAAATTAAGTCATGTGTTAAATTTTGTTTTCAAGTTTCATGAATACAAGCAGTTCAAACTACAGTAAAATTACATTATAACGATAGAAATGACTTAAAATAAAAAAACAAACAGATATGAAGCTTTCACTGTGGCAAAAATTTTCTTTTGTAAGACTTTCTAGCGTATTTGCTTGTTGATGGCAGGTCTCTTTTCAAGCACCAGCAGTAATCAGCCATCATGTGGAATCCCAGCGGCCTTGGTACCGTTCCTCCATAATTTTTATATCTTGGTGGAATCTCTCCCCTTGTTCGTCACTTACATCACCTAAATTACTTGGAAATTGGTCAAGATGGCTATTCAAAAAATGCATTTTTATGCTCATATTGCAACCTAACTCTTTGTAGTCCCTTAAAAGTTTTTTACGATTTCTTCGAAGTTATCTGCCCTATAATTGCCTAAAAAGTTTTCTATCAAGTCCACGAATGAGAACCAGCCATTTTTTTCGCGTTCATTCATGATATTAGGAAAATTGCTGTCTTTAATCATTGTTCTTATTTGTGGACCGTCGAAAATTCCCGCCTTGATTTTTCATAACTTAAACTTGGAAATTTTGAAGTTATGTATTTGAAACACTCGCCGTTCGTATCTAAAGCTTTTACATATTGTTTAATGAGGCCTAGTTTTTATGCAGAGGAGGAAATATGATTTTATCTCTGCTCACTAAAGGTGGATTAATTACGTTTTTTTCTCCGACAGTAAGTGATGTTCGTGCTGCCAGATTTGTTTGAAATAATGTTCTTCCTTGGCTCTGCTGTCCATAAGCAAAGGAAGCAGGGATATTTAGTATACCCTCCTTGTTGTCCTAGCAGAAAATTAACCATTTTTAAGTCAACACATATGATCCACTCGTGCTCCCTATATTTGATAAGATTTAAAACCTTTTCTACATGTTCATACTTTTCTTTTAATTTTGTTGAGTGCCCAATCGGTATCGAGCCGTATAGATTGCCATTATGCAACAACACACACTTAAGACTTCTTTTCGAACTGTCTAAAAACAAGCGCCAATCATTTGCATCGTAAAACTCAACCCCCATCTTCTTTAACAAACCAACTATGTCGCAGCAATATACTAAACTATCCTCTGTTCTAAAATATTTAACAAGTTCTTCTTCTCTTTTTCTGTAAAATGAAATGTATGTGTTTGAAGTAAGCAAGTTTTTCTCTTTAAGTCTTGAAGCTAAAATTTCCGCAGCCTTTTTGGCAAATTTAGATCCCTTACAAGATCATTCAACTCGGCCTGGTTAAACTTTTGCGGATCGTTTTGACTTTCAAATACGCTGGGGTCAAAATCGGTGTCTGACTCCTCAAAGTGCATAACAATATTTTCAGGAACATCTTCAACTAATTCTTGAGTTGGCAGACCCTTAAATTTTGGAATGGGGATCTCATTTGAATGTAGCACAGGTCGTATCGCGGTGTCGAAATTTGGGTACTCGATACAATGTTTATTTTTCTTAGTGAAGCCCGAAGTCTTGACAAAGCAAAGGTAGCAATCGGTCTCGTGGTTAGTAGGCTCTCGCCACACCTGATATGGAAAAAAAATTGTAAAGCGTTAAAAAAAGCGACGAGAGACTTGTTTTTATGAATTTTATCAAAAGTTATCACCCAAACATTTAACATTTCTATGTGTTTCAACCTTATGCAATATTTGAGATTCTTATAAACATTTTCTGTAAATTTTTGTTTATGTACCTAAGTTACAATTACATTTAGGTAAGTTACAGTATACTAGTGATTAAATTACGTAGTTTTATGAAATCATAAACTTACCATCGGAACTCCAAAAGGTATTTTTGAATCCGAACCCTTCGTCCAATGTCGCAGTCTTTCAATGCATATAGTGCAGGCTTTATGTGGAGCCCACGATTTATCTTGGTCCCCCAGTTTTATGCCAAATAAGCTAAGTAAGCTCTTTTTACGAAGTCAGTTATATTTGCTCGTTGATGTGGAAGTGTAAAATTTCCACATATATAACAGAAGGAATCAGGGTTGTTTTTGCATTTGAACTTTCTAGTGCTTGATGACATATTGCTTGATTGTTCTGCCAATTTGTAAAGGTATTTAAAGCACTTAATTCATATAAATTTAAGAAAATCTGAAATATAAACACAAAAATTAGTTTAAATAGGTACTTATTATGAAATAGGTACTTACAATCTATGAAATTAAACTAAAAACACGGATGAGTAGGTACAATATAAATTACGTCTAATTAATCAACTATATTAAATCACGATGACAAAATTACTCACTAAATCATATGCCAATTCAAAATTATGTTAATGCCCAAACTTAATTAACTAACTCAACTGACTGACTGACTGACTGACTGATTGAATTGACTGATTAACTCTGGAAACGAGTCGCTTTTTATATATTTTAGTTGTCCCTCTAGAATACTCTACAGAGAACAGGAACGCTCGAGAAAATTTTAGAATTCTATGATATTTTTAGCTTAATTACTAATATTAAAATGGGTTAAAAATGACAAAATTAAAAATATTTTTAGGGTGTTACATATAAAAATATACATAATACAACAATACCATAACAATAGGTACAAATACCTGGATAAAAACCTAGTTGCATAATGTGTAACTGCAAAAAGACTTAGCGAGTATTGAGAAAAAAACCTTTTTATGAATACGACGAAAGAGGAGGGGTGTTGAGCAAAATCAGGACCTGATAGAGCAAAACCGAGTAAAAATTCGTGCTCAGCGCACCCAAATTACCTAGAACTAACTGTCAAATCTAATTCAATAGACAAAAAGTTGAAATTTGTTCCCCAGTGTTATGTTTAATGAACGAATGAATGAATCACCATTATTACAAAGCTTGATAATATTTGTTCAGACTCTCACACTTTCGCCGTTTCAACTGTATTTTTTGCATCCAACTTTCTCTTTATAACAAAAAGTTATATACCCTCTTTATGTCCCATTTTATATACTTTGCCATAACATACCTTTACTTTTTGCTTGCTATTTTTTTAGAATAAACAAACCGCGCCTTCGGCTCCCTACTAGGGCATGGTTAATTAATCATTTTTAGGAAAAAGTGATGAAAATGAAAATGTTTATTGGCAGACTATAGTCCATATGACAAATATTATTAATACAATGACAGTTCATATACTAAGGATAGAAATATATACAATTGATTAGAAATAATACTGCACTGTCGAAGTTAAGTGGAGCTACAGCCAGACGTTTTCGTACCAAGAAGTCCATAGCTTAGAGGATAAATGGCAGGACTCATGGATAGCTTAGATAATCGGGTTGGTTGATTTTTTTTAATTCGTTGCATTAGACTGTACTGAGCATGTCTTGTTACCTCCGGGAAGCTCGGGACATTGCGGGTAGCAAACATTTGCGAAGCTGAGCATCTCGTGGTTAATTTATGTAAGAGTCTAAAAGACCTGTTGTACATCAAATTTTGGGTTCTGCCAGAACCCTATTTTATAATTCACCCAGAGTTGCTGTCCGTATATATTACTGCAGAAAGTACGAAACAGAGTGTCTTTAGCTTCACTTGTACACAATCGAAAGTTCCTTATGGTCATATTCGCTTTAGCACACAGGCTTCGAGATTGTTTTCTTATATCCGAGTCATCACTCAAGGAGCTGGTAATAGTTTGACCCAAATACTTAAACTCTTGTAGGCCTACTTCCTCAATTACTTCACCATTCATTTTAAACCTTTATCAGCTGGCTGATTACAGCTTTTAGGATGAAGCTGCATAACCTTAGTTTTGGTAACATTAAAAAGAATATTATGTTTCTGCGAATACACTTCGCAGACTTTTAGTAGCCGATCCAGACCTTTAACAGAGGGACTTATTAACACCATATCATCGGCATAAACTAAGTTATTTATCCTTGTGTTATTTATACAACATCCCACTGTTGCCTCATCAAGTGAAGCAATTAATCCGTCAATATACACATTAAACAGCATTGGGGAGAGCAAGGAGCCTTGTTTCACCCCGCAAGAGGAGCAAGAACATTCAAATAGTACATTGCCCCACCTAACGGTGAAAGATTGGTGGGAATACCAAAATTTCAATACATTTAATATGTACATGGGAACCTTCCTGTCTTCTAGTTTTTCAAATAAAATATTGTGGTTCATCCTATCATATGCCTTACTTATATCTAGGAAACAGCTATAAATAGTTGAATTACTCTCAATGTATTTAGATATTGTTTCTTTAAGTACATAGATACAGAGGTCAGTTGAGTGGGACCTTTTAAAACCAAACTGATTAGGAGATGTCCATAGGAAATAATTTAATCGGAGTAACAAGAGTTTTTCTAGTAGTTTCGAGATTATCCCTACTCACACTGTTAAGAATATTAGAGTAGTGGCTTTTCCACAGCTTTGCAATTTCATCCTCCCCCGACACCCCATCGATTGTCGGAGGGAGGACATTTTTGACAACCGTTTGATTCTTAACAAATTTCCAAAATTTGTTATTATCGTTATTTATGCGAGCTTCACAGACTTTTGATGCTCCGAATAGACTCTTCTTCCTGTTTACATCGCCTTATGGCCGCCTTATACTGACCCCTACTTCTACACATATTCATGTATACTGGTCCTAATCTGGGTCTACCATGAAAGCACCACAAATCATAGGTGTCTTTCGATTCCCTCTTCATGGGGGCAATAAAATCATTCCATCCAGGAATAATCTTAGTATGATAGTTGTAAGATTTAATCATGACGAATGATGAAATTTACTAATTAATCAATGATTAACTGATTAAAAATTAATAAAAATTAAATACTTCTGAAAAGAGTAAGAAAGAGCTTTATTGTTTCTGTTGCGAGATAAGACCGAAGAAAACATTTTGCTCAAACATTTAGTTTGCTTTAGTTCAAGAAATCAGGCATGGGCGGATTAGACAGTTTACACATGCATAAAGGTGCCAAATTCAAATGATACATACAAAATTTAAGAAAAATATTTTTTGATTAATTCATGATTAATTTCGAAACAATGATTAACTGATTAATCAGAACCATGCCCTACTCCCTACCCTACGGGTAGAGCTTGTGATCATTTCGTGATCTACTGCCGCAAAGTGGTTTCTTGAATCGCTTTTCGCTCCGCCCGTTTTACTCTAGCTCCATCTACTTTCTGCGAGTCATCAGACTTGTCTCGTAGATGCCTGGTGTACGACGCTGCATGTTCTTTCTTTATGACGATGATGAACTTTTACTCATGGAATTTCATTCATAACCTTTACTTTTCACATAAACCCAAAAATGTCTGTAATATTTCATTCTTTCCGCTGGATTTGTAAACAATTTAACGCTGCTCATTCTTGATAGATCCGACCCAAACGGGCGACTGAGCGAGACATATTAACTCCACCCACTTTACGCGAGTAGCCAATCATAACAGGCGACTGAGCGAAAGAGATATTTGTTACTCCGTTCAACTCCGCTCAAACACACGCAAAGTTTTTTTATCTATAGATAGATATGTAAACTGAAACTGAATTATTTTAATTATCAAAGTTGTCAACAGATTTCTGTTTCAAATCTTCTCTCCTATTTATAATCCTCCAAAATATGAAAGTTGTTTACTGGATTACTCCCCACTTCACGCCATTTCCTCTGTTATTCGCGGTCCGGAAGTGAGTATGCTTCAACTAAGGATTACAGATGTGGGTAAACTCTTTTCTCGTATGGGAGTAACAAAGTGAAAGTAAATGAACCTATATCCTGACCTACCATAAAGTAAACTACCCTAACCTAACTTCACTTAATCTAACCATGACCGAAGTGTAAAATTCTTGGATGAGAATAGTTATGGCATTAAGTAGGAAGTGACCACTTTGAGAACTACTTTCTTAGAGATTCCCACTGTCTGTTTGTCTGTATATATATATATATACTATAAGACGGCAGTCCTGTCCGTCTGTAGACACCATGTATTTACTATTAAGTGAGACTGAACATAGAAATAAATGCGCTTTGCTTTGTTTCAACTTTTTACTCTATCGCGTAAGATTTTCATTGCTTGATACAATGGGTTTGGATGTGAAGCTTAAGATTTTTATTGATGCGTTCTTTTCTATACTTTTAGTGACCGAATAATTGACCCCTCAATTACTGAGGGTTCAATTATTCGGTCAATAAAACTATAGAAAAGCACGCAGCAATGAAAATCTTAAGCTTCATATCCGAACCCATTGTGAAGCTCAAGATTTTCATGGCTGCGTTCTTTTCTATAGTTTTATTGATCGAAAACTATTGACTCCTCAGTAAATGAGGTACCGCAGGCCCCAAAATTGCTGAGGCCGAAGGCCCCAGCACCGCAGGTCTAGCTAAATCGGCTTGTTGGGCCCACTTTAGCTAGTATTTAATAAAATAATTACATTATTAGTCATTAAAAAATATATTTCACGTTATTACCTTGGTATAATGGTTTTTGCATGATATTGCGCACTACATTTGTATATTGTTTTAAGTAGCAGCCTTAGAATGTATAGGGCCTACTCCTTATATAGGGGGCCTACAGGGTAGCGCAAAAGTTAGGAGTCAAAGGAACCAGAGAGAATGGATCTTTTCCGTTCTATGGTCGCCACTATTTTTAAATAATTTTTTTTTTCTTAAATTTATAATTTATAATTTTTTAGTTAAAGAAATTATAATTTATGCGAATGATGACCCTCTGACTCCAGATTTTTGCGCCACTGAAATGATGACCCTTTGACTTTCGACGTTTTTGTGCCATCCCGTATATATATATATATATATATATATATATATATGTGTGTGTGTGTGTGTATACACAGAGGACGACGGATATAAGAGCAGGGATCAAGGGCACCGGATTTTTTACATAGTAAAACCCTACAGATACAAGAGCGGCCACCGACGGATATAAGAGCGTTTCTCCAGGCGTTAGGCCAAGCTAGATTTTTGAGTTCTAGAATCCTGTGTTTGTTGTTGTTGGCTGTGTTGTCCGTGTTCGGACTGATGACGGACGAGGAATTGATTGAAGAGAGAACATCCTAACGAGCAGCCAAGGTTGCCCGAGTCGAGGAGGATGATCACGATGAGGTTGAGGATGTGCCCTCGGACCGACAGCTCCTCGAGGCCCTGAACCTCATTCGGCGATTTTCTGCCGCGATTTTCTGGTCGCCAAGAAGAAACAATCCCAAATGCCAGACTTTTTCAAGAACATGTCAAAATTTGACAGTAGGCTGATGACAATATTTTTACTGGGCTGATGACATACACTGGCTGATGCGTGATTGTTGATCTATTATTGATTTGAACATGTTTTTTTCTCTAATTTGACCATGCGTAATATAATGGCTGTTAAAGTCCAGTGTACTTTTGATAATAATTCTACACTCAATAAATATGATCATTAGCACTTTACAATCGTTTCCGAGGTCTCCACAGCCACCGACGGATATAAGAGCACGACGGTTATAAGAGCGTTTGGCCTGGGAACCTAGGGTGCTCCTATATCCGTCGTTATATATATATATATATATATATATATATATTAGTGATGTAGGTCACATCCGCATCCGCATCCGCGGAACATCCGCACATTTTCTCGCATCCGCATCCGCACTTTGGACTGCGGATGTCGTGCGGATGTGGACCATTGAGATAAAATGTCATTAATAAGCGGAAATTATCAAATTCTACTATATTAATAGAACTAGTTCATTGTGCGCAAAAGTGATGCAAGCGACAAGACGAGAGGCTGTTCTTGTATGAAGTTACTCTCTTACAACCTACTTAGATCCACGTTACAAAGCTAAGTTATTTTCACCTAGTACATTAGAACGAGTTAAATCATCACTTGGCAAAGCAGTTGAAGAGCTTCAATCTCTTGAATCTGTCGCTTCGCCACCCACCAAAAGAATAAAAGTTTCAGTGACAGAACCAACACCTTCAACAAGCAAATCTATCACAGAATCTGTCTCTCAGTTTCTTGAGTCAAGCAGCAATGACGAGACCTACGCGATGTCAAAAGATGTAGTAAAAATGATCGAGAGCTATCACCAAGAAAAACGCCTGGCTGCATGTGACAATCCTATTAGTTGGTGGAAAAATACGCAGAATATCTATCCATACTTGAGTAAACTTGCAAGGAAACATTTAGCCTGTCCTCCAACAAACGTACCAAGCGAGAGATTATTTAGCAGTGCTGGATTAATATATGATGAAAAGAGAAACAGACTGGCAGCAGAAAAGGCAGAAAAATTAATGTTCCTTAAGCATAACCTTCCTATAATTAAGTTTGAACATTAAACGATGAACATCTTAGTTTACTTTATTTTAATTACTCATTTATAAATATGCCTAATAAAACTTTAAACTTAATATAAATAGTTATCAAGCTAATTAAAGATCTCTTTCTATAAGGGTGGAGGAGGTTGGGGAAAGAGGTCGGTGGGGTGCACTTGAGTTGGGTTCACGTCCCGCATCCTGGTAACACAATTATGGTTTCTAATTGTGGCTGAAACTCGACAAAATATAACGAATTTATTTGCAGACGAATTCACTAATTGATTTCTATATTAGTTAGATGCTTGATATTATTTTATATGTTCAGAGAAAAGTACATCAATTATTGTACAATTAATCAATTATACTACATTATAGCTACAGCTCTCTCTATATAATAACTTATTATTAGTGATGTAGCGGATGTCATTTTTTTCACATCCGCGGATGCGGATGTTTGATTTCAACATCCGCGGATGCGGATGCGGATGTCTACATTTTCGTTATTTTTTAGGATATATTCGAGATTTGTTGTGTTTAACGTATATAATAAGTTATTATTAGAGAGAGCTGTAGCTATAATGTAGTATAATTGATTAATTGTACAATAATTGATGTACTTTTCTCTGAACATATAAAATAATATCAAGCATCTAACTAATATAGAAATCAATTAGTGAATTCGTCTGCAAATAAATTCGTTATATTTGTCGAGTTTCAGCCACAATTAGAAACCATAATTAGTGTTCGTTATATTCGGGACGTGAACCCAACTCAAATGCACCCCACCGACCTCTTTCCCCAACCTCCTCCACCCTTATAGAAAGAGATCTTTAATTAGCTTGATAACTATTTATATTAAGTTTAAAGTTTTATTAGGCATATTTATAAATGAGTAATTAAAATAAAGTAAACTAAGATGTTCATCGTTTAATGTTCAAACTTAATTATAGGAAGGTTATGCTTAAGGAACATTAATTTTTCTGCCTTTTCTGCTGCCAGTCTGTTTCTCTTTTCATCATATATTAATCCAGCACTGCTAAATAATCTCTCGCTTGGTACGTTTGTTGGAGGACAGGCTAAATGTTTCCTTGCAAGTTTACTCAAGTATGGATAGATATTCTGCGTATTTTTCCACCAACTAATAGGATTGTCACATGCAGCCAGGCGTTTTTCTTGGTGATAGCTCTCGATCATTTTTACTACATCTTTTGACATCGCGTAGGTCTCGTCATTGCTGCTTGACTCAAGAAACTGAGAGACAGATTCTGTGATAGATTTGCTTGTTGAAGGTGTTGGTTCTGTCACTGAAACTTTTATTCTTTTGGTGGGTGGCGAAGCGACAGATTCAAGAGATTGAAGCTCTTCAACTGCTTTGCCAAGTGATGATTTAACTCGTTCTAATGTACTAGGTGAAAATAACTTAGCTTTGTAACGTGGATCTAAGTAGGTTGTAAGAGAGTAACTTCATACAAGAACAGCCTCTCGTCTTGTCGCTTGCATCACTTTTGCGCACAATGAACTAGTTCTATTAATATAGTAGAATTTGATAATTTCCGCTTATTAATGACATTTTATCTCAATGGTCCACATCCGCAGTCCAAAGTGCGGATGCGGGTGCGAGAAAATGTGCGGATGTTCCGCGGATGCGGATGCGGATGTGACCTACATCACTACTTATTATATACGTTAAACACAACAAATCTCGAATATATCCTAAAAAATAACGAAAATGTAGACATCCGCATCCGCATCCGCGGATGTTGAAATCAAACATCCTCATCCGCATCCGCATCCGCGGATGTGAAAAAATGACATCCGCTACATCACTAATATATATATATACATATATATATATATATATATATATATATACACAAACTCAGAATGGTTCCCTGAGAACATTATATGTTAAACACAAACCGTGCATGGAACAAGGAACTCTTCTGGGAAAATTAAATCCACTATAGTCCGAATAAGTAATGGTAAATGACAAATACCATAGTTTTTTTCCTTTTTCATGATTTTAGCCGACGTGGGCAACGGGTCTCTCGCAAAGAGATCCCATAAATATAGCTTCCCTCACCAGCTATCTGCAAAGCAGACAGGATCCAGCTTTGGGACGTGGATCTAGGGTTTAAAGCAAGCCTAGATCCCTACACTCAGAACCTCTATATAAGTAAAAGACTCGTTGCATTCACGTCGTGTTGAATAAATCAAAGAAAAAGGGGGTAACTATTGTATTTTTAGCCAAAAAAACCAAAACCAAACTTAAACCTCAACCGGGACATCGAGCGTCCACTTTTCAAGGCACGAAACACGTCCGTTTAGTATACACAAACTCAGAATGGTTCCCTGAGAACATTATATGTTAAACACAAACCGTGCATGGAACAAGGGAAGCTATATTTATGGGATCTCTTTGCGAGAGACCCGTTGCCCACGTCGGGCTAAAATCATGAAAAAGGAAAAAAACTATGGTATTTGTCATTTACCATTACTTATTCGGACTATAGTGGATTTAATTTTCCCAGAAGAGTTCCTTGTTCCATGCACGGTTTGTGTTTAACATATAATGTTCTCAGGGAACCATTCTGAGTTTGTGTATACTAAACGGACGTGTTTCGTGCCTTGAAAAGTGGACGCTCGATGTCCCGGTTGAGGTTTAAGTTTTGGTTTTTTTGGCTAAAAATACAATAGTTACCCCCTTTTTCTTTGATTTATTCAACACGACGTGAATGCAACGAGTCTTTTACTTATATAGAGGTTCTGAGTGTAGGGATCTAGGCTTGCTTTAAACCCTAGATCCACGTCCCAAAGCTGGATCCTGTCTGCTTTGCAGATAGCTGGTGAGGGAAGCTATATTTATGGGATCTCTTTGCGAGAGACCCGTTGCCCACGTCGGGCTAAAATCATGAAAAAGGAAAAAAACTATGGTATTTGTCATTTACCATCACTTATTCGGACTATAGTGGATTTAATTTTCCCAGAAGAGTTCCTTGTTCCATGCACGGTTTGTGTTTAACATATATATATATATTATATATATAAGGGGATTATATGACAAATAACAGGCTTAGAAGACGCATAAATATATTTTCAAATTGAATCCAAGCTAAAGCCGCGCTTGAACAAAATCCCATATTCTTACTGAATAACTATTTACAAATTTATATAAAAACAATTTTTTCCAAGGCTAAAAATTGAAAAAAAAGAGAAAAGTGAAGTTTTTAATAATGAAAAAGGGAATAATTTATGAAAATTAATCTCTTAACAAAGAAAAGAGGCGAAATAGAACGAACAAAAAAAAATATAGAAAGGAAGCGAAATAGAACGAACAGGAAAAAAAAGGATGAAAAGCGAAACTGGACATTGTATTCTTTTTTTCTTTTCTTCTTCGAGAATGAGACTCTCTTACAGCTAAAAATTTACACCTCTTTCGTAACTAAAGATATTAAATGAGGACAAAAGACGACCAATGAAACGACGACAACTACTACAAAAGACGAAAGAAAGGGCACCGACGAAAGACGACGACAAAAGACGATTATACTAAGGACGACGAAAGAAATGACGGCGAGAGAAATAATGACGGAAGACAACGAACTAATAGGCGCGACAACGAAGACGACTAGGAAAGAAATGATGTCGAAGGAGCTGATGACGAAAGACAACGAACTAATAAGCGCTACAACGAAGACGACTAGGAAAGAAATGACGTCAAAGATGACGATGAAAGACGACGAATGAAATTATAACTAAGACGATGACAAAATTACCAAGAAAGACGAAGAAAGATTGCCGATTTTTTGACGTTGATGACGACGACAATGACAGCGAAGATAATTCGACGAGAATAACGACAACAATAGCGACGACACAATAACAAAATTAAGAAAAACAATAGTCATTGATTCGTTACATTTTATCTTTTTTTTATTTATTTTGGTTTCCCCCTTTTCGAAAGACTGCTTCACTGTTTTGTTGAAATGCATAAATTCTTTCCTCTCTTTGTTAATTATGTTATTTATTTTGTGTAAAGACGTAGTTAATGTATGATAAATTTAATTTTTTAATATGCATTATTCATTATTTATATATTCGCCATTTTGGTTCAGAGAATATCTCATCATATTTGTAGTGAATTCTCGTCTTTTTTTTTGTTTTTTATACTTCACTTTACTGTCAACGTCACTTTGGTGTCCTGTTTATTTTTCCTTATCATTCATTCATCATCCTTCATTATTCCTCTCTCTCTCTCCTCTCTCTTTTATTTATCTAAACAACAACGCTAATGAGGTCGAAGTTACAACGCCAGATCATCACCCAATCACTCTTATCTAAAAGTGATTGATTTCTCACTATCATACTAAATTTTAAAAAATTCATCTATTCTATCTTTTCACTTTTTGGATCTTTCTTTTTTATTCCTATCGCTCACCTCTCTCAAGCATTTTTTTTTCTCTCTCTCTCTATCTCTCTCATCTACTCCCTACCTTTTGCCATAAACAGTGAAATAAAAACGAGCAAAGAAGACCAAAATAAAACACTTTAACAGATACGATAAAAAGGGTAATTTCTGTTAGCCAATTACTGGGCTTTTTTTGCCAAATGATAGCTAATTATAGGATATTTTGTTCAATACAGCGAGCCTGAAATTGGTTCTTCAAGCGAAAGTTCAGCTGAACAGGATATCAAGATTAGGCGAATTTCACGTATCTTCGTTTCATTTTTTAATTATCTTTAATAATTTTCGTTCTTTATGGTATGGTTCAGGTTCTGCACTAATCAGATTCGGCTACTTTTGGAATTTCCATTAACTCTCTCTTTGTGGGTTTGAAATCTTGTGCCCTCTCTCTTTTTGACGTTAGAGGGTATGTAACTTTTTTTTAAATTCAAGCTCTTTATTATTCAAAGACAGTTGAGAGAGAAAAGAAGGATGATTTTCAGTACAAAGGACCAAGAATTTTACGTGTTACATCTAAAGAACTGCCACATACGAAGCAATGAGGGTTACCGTTCATGGTGATAATTACTAACATTATACACAATTTACGTATCTTATAGGGTTATAACAGTTACATACTGTAATTTAGATTAATTACTAAAATTATAATTCAGTAGTATGCATTGGTTAATACTAATTTGAGTGAATTTAAATTACTTTTCCGTAAAAGGATTTGTGTTTATTCGGTTTTGTTACGTTAAAAAATCGTATTTGTCCTACTTCGTTAAGTTTCATAATTTGTAAAATAACGAAGTTCGTTTTACGTTTGAAACTCCATATATTTATTTTGAGTTGACTGTATGTTTGAGTGTGTATATTAACACGGTTTGGTTACGTCTGAACTTTGTATTTTTTTTCCTGTCTTATTAATTTTGAGGTCTGCATACAAGGACTATTTCGTCATAATGTGGAATCTATATTAACCCTTTCCTTACCAGTAGGACCGTAATGTTCTATCGGAAAAAATAGTACAAATCCTACTAAAAATGCAACCTTTTTACAAATGATTCAACATGTTTATACAAGTTTAGTTGTCGGAAAAAGAACCCAAAATGTATATAATTATAGTGACAAAAAATATTTAGGATCACCTGAAGATCAGGGCCCCCAGCTTTCGTTAGTTAGCCTTAACGAAAATATCACGACTTAACCTAACCAATCGTCAAGGGCGTACAGTTGACCTAACGACTGGTTAGGTTAAGTCGTGATATTTTCGTTAGTTAGCCTTATAAGGCTAACTAACGAAGGCTGGGGGCCCTGATCTTCAGGTGATCCAATATTTAGTTTTGAGTAAGAGTAAATCTTAAACTTTTTTGTTTAAATAAAAATATTGGGAAACCAAAGAGTTAATCCTGTTTACAGGTTTAATGAGTTGTATATTAATATCATTTCACCTTCGAGAGTTTGTGTTAACTTATTCGATCAAGGACACCAAATATCGGTGATCCGCCCATTTTATACTTCGTGCCTATCAGGGTAACTCCTACACCCAGGTTAGGTTATACTAGGTTAGATAGTTGTTCTAGGTTTGTTAGTTATTTATTTATTTCCTACATTACCAATTTTCGACGAATCAGGGGTCCAAAGAACCTGGCGTCCCAAAACCTGTTGTATATAACTGCTTTCAGAGAGAAAACGCCAAAACTATTTAAAATATACTTAAAAGTACTCTAAAATTAGTGTAGTAATATGTGTAAGAACCCCCCGGCCCCCGCCCCAAGAAAAAAAAAAATATATATAAGCTTATATAAATGGGATCACCTGAAGATCATGGCCCCCATCCTTCTCTAGTTAGCGAAAATATCACGACCTAACCTAACCATTCGTTAGGTCAACTGTACGCCCTTAACGATTGGTTAGTTTAAGTCGTGATATTTTCGTTAGTTAGCCTTATAAACTAACTAAAGAAGACTGGGGGGCCCTGATTTTCAGGTGATCCAAAAAATATATTCAAAGAAACATTTACGATTTGACTACTTTATACATACATAAAACAAAGGAACGGTTATTGCTGTAACTCAGTCGTAAACAAATTACGTCAGTAAATCACTTTCTTAACAGTTTAAATTGCCCGTATGAGGCGCGAAAGCTATCAGCTGAGATTCCAACTACTTTACTAACTTATTTTCTTCTTTTCTTTCGTGAAGATAATGTAAACAAAGAAAACTCTTCAATAATTTCTTTGTCTTTTTTCTCCATTCATTTCGCTTTATCTAAAAACTAAAGCTATTTTAGTTGGGCGGTATTTTATATATATATATATATATATATATACAGGGTGATCGAAAAGTCTCTCCGCAGTAGTAATAAGATATATTTTACATAAGGAGATATAAGAAGGGGAAGACTAGCCTAGATTTCGCCAATATTTTGTTAAAGATTTCACGATATCGTACAATTTTCATTAAAATATCTAACTTCTTGTATGATTGCATTTTTGTCTTATAGAGTCATAGTTGCGGAGTGACTTTTCGATCACCCTATATATATATATATATATATATATATATATGATACACACAGACAGTGCATGGAACAAGGAACTCTTCTGGGATAATTAAATCCACTATAGTCCGAATAAGTAATGGTAAATGACAAATACCATAGTTTTTCTTTTTCATGATGCTAGCCCGACGTGGGCAACGGGTCACTCGCAAAGAGGTCCCATAAATATAGCTTCCATCACCAGCTATCTGCAAAGCAGACAGGATCCAGCTTTGGGACATGGATCTAGGGTTTAAAGCACCTAGCCATGCTACATTTAGAACCTCAATATAAGCAAAAGACTCGCTTGAAAAGTGGACGCTCAATTCTGCCAGTTGAGGTTTAAGTTTTGGTTTTTGGCTAAAAATATAATAGTTACCCCTTTTTCTTTGATGCATTCAATCTGACGTGAAGGCAGCGAGTCTTTTGCTTATATTGAGGTTCTAAATGTAGCATGGCTAGGTGCTTTAAACCCTAGATCCATGTCCCAAAGCTGGATCCTGTCTGCTTTGCAGATAGCTGGTGAGGGAAGCTATATTTATGGGACCTCTTTGCGAGTGACCCGTTGCCCACGTCGGGCTAGCATCATGAAAAAGAAAAACTATGGTATTTGTCATTTACCATTACTTATTCGGACTATAGTGGATTTAATTATCCCAGAAGAGTTCCTTGTTCCATGCACTGTCTGTGTGTATCATAAAAAACTCAGGGGACCATTCTGAGTTCATTCCCATATATATATATATATATATATATATATATATATATATATGTATTATAAATGGGGAAATTTGAAGATGTAGATTAGAAATACAGTTGAGAAATTTGATCAGTCTTAGACTGTTTATTGTTGTTCAAAGACGTGGAACGATTTTTCTGCTTCTTAGTTAGGAAGATTGAAAAAACAAAGCAGATAAGAAAAGCGTGCAAATAGAAACTACATCATATATGTTTTAATACTTCCAATGATAATTTATATATATATATATATATATATATATATATAGTGGACATTTCCGGTTTCGTTCAAATTCTGTACAAAGTTCAAAATTCTCTTCCGTGTTGAAGGAGACCAGCTATCATAAGCCAGCCATACTACTGACGAACAACTTCAGCTGCATTCTGGTAAATGCTACATTATTTTACAACTTGAATTCTCTCAGACGTACACAGTCATGAACTTTCATCCATGGCGAAAAATAATTAATTAAGCCTAGCCCATTGGTGTGTGTCATGTCTGACTGTCTGTGCTTAAATAGTATGATATTCGCCCGCTGAATATCACGTTTTGTATAAAAGGTGCAACTGCGACGCAAAATAATATACGACCCATCAAATGTGCTTCTTTACTTTTGGCCCACCCTGTATATGATAGCCTGAACTACAAATAGAAAATCTGCAAGGATTATGGATTACACAAAGATTGCATGTGGTATAGCTTCCTTTTAAGAATTTTTTCTCCAAAAAATAAATATTTTGGGAAAATAAGCACCCTACAGTGTAGGGAGCAAAACATGCAAAATATTCGTTTAAATCTCTCTTCCCCCATCCGGAGAGAAGACCCTTCATACTTCGGATCGATTTCGTATTCTTTTTCATCATGCGTTGAAATGAAGTGTTTCTGCCGTTATATATATATATATATATATATATATATATCCCCGCAAGGGGGTTCTAAGCTCGTGCTCTTGAGTGCTCTTTGTGCTCGTTTGTACGTGCTTGTTCCTGGAGGTTTCACGTGCGCCCTCCCGGCCCTAGCACCCAAGGATGATGGGGCTCGACCCTGCAGTCCTTGTCATCCTTGGTCTTTTTCCACTTCGACTGTCCCCTCCACCCTCTTTTTCCTCTGTCTTTCCTCTCACTTTTTCTTTGTTTTTCCGCTGAGATATGCCCTTTAAATAGAGGCGAATCGGTTCTTCCTGAACTAAAAAAAAAAAAAAAAAAAAAAAAAATATATATATATATATATATATATGACTATTCAAAATAATGTAAACACATTTTGGAATTATGTATTTTGGATGCTAATTGCATTAAGACTACTATTATTTTGTTCCAGCAAGTGACGACATCAAACTGGCGCTTAGGGTACTAACAGGCACAAACTTTGGACACCAGCAGGAAACAACATCACTCATATACAAACAATATATTCGCTCAGTTATGGACTATGCTAGCCCATGCTGGGCACCCATTATCTCAAACACACACATAAACACCTTACAGACAATACAAAACAACGCACTTCGTATCATTACAGGATGCACTCAAACAACACCAATAGAACACCTGCACACAGAAACAAAAATACTGAAAGTTAGGGAACATTTAGACATGAGGGGAACACAATTCATGGCAGCAGCGACAACTAACCCACAACACCCTTGCCACTACATGTACAATCATGCACCAACACCTCGCACCATTAAGGTAACACCAGAGAGACATTATAACGAAATACTCCATTCCATACCACGCCCCACAGACATCACACAGTACAGAAAACACATACACACACCACCTAACCCACAAAGCACTGACGCGACTCGGTCCGAATAATGCGGTCCTAGGTGCGAAGCCGCCACCCATTAACAGGTCAGAGATCAGCCTGAGCAGATCGGATCGAGTTAACTTAGCACGATTCCAATGTGGACATCACCCCAACTTACGGACATATAAACACAGACTAGACAACTCCATAGACGACACCTGCCACCTGTGCCAGGGGACACCACAAACAATTGAACACATTATGACAGACTGTGCCGCTCTAGCACAACAACGAACACAAGACAACATCACTAGTGCGCTGAACCTCTGGTCCACTCCGGAGAGGGCGATCGGTTACCTGCGTGCCGCCGGCTTGCTCGATCAGGGTGGGCTGATCGGCTAAACAACAACAACAACAACAACATCAAACTGGATTCATTAATAGCTAAAACATAGATTTTAACTGCGTGGAACAAGCAAAATAAGATCTCAAAATGTGCTTCAACTTTTTCAGGAGCGAACATCTAACATTAAAAAAAAAAATATATATATATATATATATATATATATATATATATATATATATATATATCGTAAAGAACGACGCTTTGTATAGGAGAATTATCCGCGCAAGATGAGAGCGAAAGAACGAAACAAATGAAAAAATGAGGTACCCACCCGGGAATCGAACCCGGGATCTTCCGATTGCCGGTCAGATATGATAACCACTACACCACATGCCTCACCCAAACAAATGTCGTAATTCCTCTACATACGCGCAGAAACCAATGTCCCAAAGGGGCACCTCCCGCATGCCGTAACATATATACATTATAACTGCAAACACGCAGTATAATTAACGTAAAGAACGACGCTTTGTATAGGAGAATTATCCGCGCAAGATGAGAGCGAAAGAACGAACAAATGAAAAAATGAGGTACCCACCCGGGAATCGAACCCGGGATCTTCTGATTGCCGGTCAGATATGATAACCACTACACCACAGGCCTCACCCAAACAAATGTCGTAATTCCTCTACATACGCGCAGAAACCAATGCCCAAAGGGGCACCTCCAGCATGCCGTAACATATATACATTATAACTGCAAACACGCAGTATAATTAACGTAAAGAACGACGCTTTGTATAGGAGAATTTTCCGCGCAAGATGAGAGCGAAAGAACGAAACAAATGAAAAATTAGGTACCGGCAATCGGAAGATCCCGGGTTCGATTTCCGGGTGGGTACCTCATTTTTTCATTTGTTTCGTTCTTTTGCTCTCATCTTGCGCGGATAATTTTCCTATACAAAGCGTCGTTCTTTACGTTAATTATACTGCGTGTTTGCAGTTATAATGTATATATATATATATATATATAGCATACAATTCACTTTTGCTGAGAGTTTCCAAGCAGTAAATTTACTATATTTTCATTTCATCTTCATTTGTTTCAATAATTGTTTACATCTGAGAATGTAACCAAAATGGAGCAACTTCGAAAACTGTTTTAATTGTTCCATTTCAGAAGGAAATTCTCTCTCAGTTTTAGAACGAAAATGGACAAACAGATTGCGCGTTAATTAAAGTTGTCTTCGCTTGTTGAGCATAACAGAAAACATTATTATAAAAATAGGTTAATATTTTTATCAAAGTTTGGTAGTACGTATCTCGGATCTAACTATGAATTATGTAGTTATAGTAAACTAACTTCATAATTTAACAATTTGATTTTAATAGTTGCCATCAACCTTTCGGAAAAGGTTGTGTTTTGGCAGGTAACAATTTATAAAATCTAAAACATTTTTAATCTTAAATGTACAGTTACTCTGTCAATGCGTTTCTTACTCCACGCATTCAAGAAGTACTATTTTATATATGTACGTAACTATAGTGGGTTATCAAAGTTAGGATACACGTGACCGTAAGGCGTGTCCCAGTGTATCCAAAATTTGGTAACCGATGGGCTGGATTACATCCCACTCAGTGCATTTTCAGTGTCATCTGCTGTCCGCAAATGAGAAAGTTCGAAGTGATAATTCCAAATTCGAGAAAAAGTGTTTTCTGATTTGGATTTGAGAAAGGGTAAAAAGAAATCGTGACGCAATTGCGGGATCAAAGATATTTTCTCAGAAAAGTTTAACTTCAAGGAACATCCTACAATAGGAATGGGAATACAGTAATCTGACAATTGCCTCCTTTGAGATTCTCACTCGCTGATTTCTCGTTCTTGGACACGGAATGAAATGTGAAATCATGGAATGGGAAGAGACCCTGAAACGTTTTACTCAATTTTGGCCAGAGTCCGTAGCTCACTGGGTAACACCATTTCCCTCTAAACGAAGTGAAGACACTGAGATCGGGGTTCGAATCGCGATGATGTTGGTCATAACAACAGAGGAGTTAAAACAATGAGTCGTATTAATTGACCTGAACGCAGTGTCAGTTTCTGGCTCTCCTGACTGACTATTATTGTTATCATCATCATCATCTCAATTCTAATACATTTCTTTCTTCTTCACAACACTTGTTTGTGTCTTACTGTTTAAATCTCATCATTCCATCACTATTTACCTTAACTTAACCATGTTTTGACACAATTTTGCAATGCCCTTATTACCCAGTTTTCAATTTTGTTAAATCTGTAATGTTTCATCCATGTTTTTGGTTAATGCTCCGATGAAAGCAACGGGACATATTTTCTTTAATAAAATAATGGAAATCTAATCTTCTTTATATCGTGTATGGAGAAAATAAGGATCCGCTTCAGAGAAAAAAATAAAATATGAAATTGTAAAAAAAAATAAAGGGGAACAGATATAAAAAAAAACTAAAATATAAAGCAGTCTTTCAACAGATATTTTAAGATCACGAGAGCTCCATCGATACGATATTGGGTGAAAAATACGGTCTGAATTCATGCTATTTTCTTTCTCATTCTCGAATTCCTCAGTGGGTCATGGGTAAAGCTAGGTTTTAGGTTGGCTTTGGTTAAATTAAGGCTGCTGCCGTTTTCATTTCGAGCATTCTAGGAGATATTTTCGGACAACGAAGAAGAGTGTCATGGACTGGCGTGGAGTGAGATTGAATCAAATAAACGCGTAGGTTGTCCTCCTAATTCCGCAAAAGATAATTTCAAGAATAATGAGTGAGTGAGCGATTGGGACTAATCTCTTTGGCGTCGCAATATCGAGGTCAATGAAGCAGTCTCAAATAACGAGAAACATTCTAAGTGCAGACAGTAAACAAAGGCTCATTTTGTTTATGATGTCCCACGTAAGATAGATAGATAGATAGATAGATAGATAGATAGATATTAGGGCGGATCGATTTTCCACATGGTTTGAAATCGCAAGGTGAATAAGTGCCCAGTGGTTAGGTTTGGTTGAAAATTTTTAGAGCAAACGGATAAGGGCCTGCTTGCGGATTTGCAATTAAAGTTTATGGTTTTTGACCCAATTTTCGTCATGCGTGATAGGTAAACTCGTCATTTTTGAAGACATAATATTAACTAATTATAGATGTAGCAACTCAATATCATTTTCTATCCCAAGAGGAGACAATGCCTAATGTATATCATGTGTTTAAGTGTAAAATGATAATTTCGTTGAAAAAACATGCATTTTTGCTAATTTATTCATATATTTTGGCTACAAAACTTGAAATAATACTTTCAAAAGGTGATAAATCCAAAAAAACCACATGTTCTCATGTAAAAAGAAAAACTATTCATATAAATCATCATAAGATTGAGAATAATGTCCTTTTGACATAAATGCAGGACGCATCTTCCTGCTCGGTACTTTAGTAAGGATACATCTGTGACGAGTTTCGAACCCGTACACGGTATGGGAAGCCTCTGTCACTAATTTCACACTCCTCTCAACACTCTGAGAGTGAGAACGCATGTCTGGAATGTTTGGCTTAGTGTTAGTGCCCATGAATGACTGGATTTCTTCATCAGATAGGTGCTGTGTGGTAGGTGGTTCCATGACATCAGGGTCAGTGAGGTCGATGAGCTCATGCCAGTGATTTGCATTCCAATTCACCTGGGGAATTTTCTTCCCTGCTTCCTGGTTGCTCTCCATTTTATAAATGAAAAATGAAAATGAAAATGAAAATATAAATATATATAAATATAAATATAAATAAAAATATAAATATAAATATAAATATAAATGAAAAATAGTACTCAAATATTTCCGTTTCAATAATACAAACAAATTACCCACTTAAAGTGACAATTATAATATTTTTCCCATATTTTTTTGGAGAATAACTCAGCTATGGCAAAAATAAAAAAATAACAATTACAAGAAGCACAAAATTTATCTGTGTCTGAGAGTGAGTATAGTCTGAAGCCCAAAATTCCTGATTCTGTCATCATCATCTTTCACCATGGAATAGAGGATGTTCTCAGGTCGGAGGCAGAAAACATTACCCTGAATGTTCTGCTTTACAATGCGTTTCACATCATCAAATGGAATCAGCCTCAGTCGGCTGATAGCAGAGAAGAGGATGCGAGGAGAATCATGCAGCTTAGCGGATGCCTTTATCTCAAACCATGCAGGAGCATAAACTCAAACAATGTAATGGACCAACTTTTTCAAATTCAGGTTTGTTCTGTTCTCTCTTATGTACAAACAAAGAAGTCGTATGGCAAGAGTTAACCATCTTGCCTGGTTAAGTGGACCAATCTTCCAAGCAGCCCATCTGTCATCTACTTACCCTTCAATGATTGGAGTTTCCACAGCTTCAAACTGTACCTGAGGTTCATCCTGGATATCTTCTGCGCACCTTTGCCCAAGGGGCCCGCTGAAACTTCGTGGGCTAGTTGTCACTCCATCCATTTTTATGAAAAGAGTTTTTAGTGGGAGTTCATTCTGATGCAGTGCGCAACCAATAGTGTGCAGTTTCCTCCCCAGAGTTTCTTCAAGTTTTACCACTAAACCACTCTTCCAGCCAGTGTTGGTTGCGGTATTATCAAGAAGAATGGCTCGGATACTTTCAAGGCTATTATATTCTTCAAGAACACTGAATGTCTCCTGAGCAAGGACCTCACCAGTGGCGCCTATAACAGGAATTGTTCTGTGGGTCAAGTAGGCGCCAGGAGATTTTCGATCTTCATAGGTGAATGTGAGGTGATGTTCTGCGTCAACAAACTTTCTGAGAACAGTTTCCCCTTCAGGTGTCTCTATTTCTTTGTAAGTCATGGTATTCTCGTCAACCTTCCCATCCACACCAACACAAATGAGCTGTGTCTTTTTCGCTGATTCCACACCCTCACTAACTACCCTAATTTGGGCTTTGGCCCTGTCTAATTTGCACTTGTCAATCATGATGTGATTGATGTCAACTTCAAGTCTCAGTAGGTGTTTGATGTCATGGAGCAAGGCATTCCCAAGAGCTGCGCCCAGATTTGATGAACATTCACCTCTGACAAGTTCCATAGCATATCTGGGAAACTTTAAAAGGCTGTAGTCTCCTGAAGGCCTCTTCCTAGGCTGCCATTCATCTTCTCCTTCCTGAAAATAAATGGAAAATATTAATGCGTTTTCTGTTTATTTATTTATTTATTTATAATTATATATAATTAATATAAATAAAAGGAAACTAACCTCGCCACCAGATGAACTGCTTGTAAGTCCAGGTAACTCTGTAGGCTGTATGAAAGATCCTACTAGCTCAACTTCCTCCTGAGGTAGTACACGTTGCTGTCCTTGTTTGGCCTTCCTGTCTCTTTTGGCAGCAGCTGTGTCCACTGAAGACAGCTGGTATGCACCCTTAGGACCTGTTTTGGATCGCTGATCACGAAGGTATTCTCTTTCTTCAAGTGGCACCTTTGCATTTCGAGGGCAAACACAGATGATGTGTTCTTGTGTACACTTGTCCTTCTTGCAGTATACTTTTGAATCACTGCAAGGCAAAATATCCAAAGAACAGGAACAGGCAGAAATATCAAAGTTTGTCCAAGTTAGCATCCAGATTTTGCTTGACACTTGCTTTAGCATGCTTGCGATTAATGTCTTTCACAAGAGTGAGTAGGTCTTTAACCTTTCTGTCAATGGATGTCATTAATCAAAGGCAGCCTTGGATTCACTGAAGACCAAATGGATTTTAAATCCTTGCTAACTTGCTGCACTAAGACCCAAAAGTCTGCGCCAGATTTAGCATGATTAAGGTCATAATAGTATTGAATCAGCTGCCTGTAAGTGCTTAGTTCGGTCATTAATAATTCACAAGGACTTTTCTTCACTTTTCTTTCGGGTCAGGTGTCTTGTTTTCGCTTTCGGCATTATTTACACTGGAAAATCTGAAACATAATGAAAAGTATTAATGCGAATAGAATATGTAAGAAATAAGCGTGAACGGTCACAGGAAATATAATATTTTACCATTATTTTTTAATAAAGATGCATAATTAATAATTATACAAAAATACAAGCAAAACGTTGATATTTATGCTTATAGAAACAAGTTAATAATTTTGGGTTTGCTTTGTTTTGATTGCGCGTATGCCGCATACGGGATTTTACGCATGAAGCGATAACAGAAAAAATTAAAAACTTAAAAGCTAAATTCGCATTCTGATCTTTTATCAAAATGCATTTCTTTGTGATTTTCACATTTCATAGATGAAACGACAACTACTGGATGTTTATTCGCTTTCTGGTACCAACTTCGACTACCCCTAAATTATATATATATATATATATATATATATATATATATATATATATATATAGAGAGAGAGAGAGAGAGAGAGAGAGAGAGAGAGAGAACCTCTTTCCGGCAAGGAATATCAGTAGGGGGGTCCTTGTATCTATCCCCGTGTACTTGTCCGTTATGGAGAATGAAAATGTTTCGTGGGTGATCACCCGTTGTTGTTACGTCGACTTCAATAGTCTCCCACTTAGAGGTGTTTAAGAGGCAATGAGAGAGAGAGAGAGAGAGAGAGAGAGAGAGAGAGAGAGAGAGAGAGAGTTACAAGGAGTTACAAGGAAAAGAAGTACCTCAAAAGGCCTTGCGGCCCATACCGAGGAGGTACCAATGGCAACGGGTGCCAGGGAAAATTTTGTATTTTTCTTTCAACTATCCTAGCAGTAGTAGAAAACTGGATAGAAAAGTAGAAGGCTCTCTCCCCACCCTCCGCTCCCTCCCTGCCAGAGGCAGGTACGGAAAAAGGTTGAAGAAAATACCTTGACCCTGGAAAAGTAGCCAAGGAAATTTTACAGGAAAGTGGAGAATATATAAATAACTCTATATTTAGCTTGCTCACAGAGACACCGAGCAAGCAACTCCTGCAGAGTTTTCTGAGGTTTTAATCTTAAACTATGAGTGTGTTTAGTACTTTGTCTAGCCTATTTTTAAACAGATTTACACTTTGACTGGAAACAACCTCTGAGGGAAGTTGGTTCCAGATATTAACTATTTTATAGGAAAAGAAATTTCCGCAGACTGAGGTCCTAAATGTCTTTACACACTCAAATAGTGTGCAAGATTTCGTCTAACCTTTTCTTGAACTGATCCACAGAGGAACTGTTCACAACTTCCGAAGGTAACCTGTTCCATGTGTCACAGATCTTATACGTAAAGTAATTCCCACACACACTAGTCCTAAACCGTTTCAAATCCAACTTCCAACCATTGTTGCGAGTTGGGTTATCATTTAAACTAAACATACTTCTAAAATCGACATCGTTGAACCCTCGTAAGAGCTTGAAAACCTCGATCAGTTGACCGCGCAGCCTCCGAGTTTCAAGCGAAAACAAGTTCAGGGCGCGTAACCGTCGACTGTAGCCCATATGCCTAACGGAAGGGATTAACTTTGTGGCCCTCGCCTGCACTCGCTCCAGCCTCTCAATATCTTTCCTGAGGGTGGGCGACCAGAACTGCACAGCATACTCCAGGTACGGCCGAACAAGGGAATTGTACAGTGAGAGCACAATCTCCTTGTTCCGAAACTGAAATTGCCTCCTGATATAACCCAATAGTTTCTGGGCTTTCTTTTCCACCTCTACACACTGTTTCGTAAACTTAAGGTCGCTGCTAATTAGCACACCCAAGTCCTTTTCTAAATCAGTCACCTCGATATTATTGCCCAACATCGAGTAGTCCGACTTGGGATTGGCGTAGCCAATGTGCATCACTTTGCATTTACCCAAGTTAAACGGCATTTGCCATTTTTCGGACCACTCTCCTATCCTACCTAGGTCCGCACGCAGTTCCTCGATCGCTTCGGGCGTCCCAACATTGGCCCCAAGCTTGGTGTCATCAGCGAATTTGGCGATCCGACTGACGATGCCACCGTCGATATCATTTATGGAAATGGTAAACAACAGTTGCCCCAAAACGGAACCCTGAGGAACCCCACTAGTGACCGAGGCCCAACCCGAACTAGCCCCTTTAATTACCACCCTCTGCCGCCTACTCCTCAGCCAGTTTTCAATCCACCTACCTATTTCCCCACCGAGAGAGAGAGAGAGAGAGAGAGAGAGAGAGAGAGAGAGAGAGAGAGTTTAATTAAATTTAACCAAACTGTCAATCATCCGAATTTCTTTCAATAACTGAACAATAAGTTTATTGAAAATTAACAAATCAAATCGTTCATAATTATTTTCGAACACAAGCTGTGTTCATTTAGCGTATTCAGTTCGCTTGGAGACAAGACAGTTGACAGGATGCTTCCAGCAGGCTTCAAATTGCATCGAAGATTTCTTCCCACTCAGTCACAAGCCTGATGGGAGTATGCGCTTGTTGAAGATCGTCTGGGAAAGAAGGAACAAGGGTTTGGTTACTTTGTTAGTCCATTCAAACGACGTTCAGCGAAAACTTTTGTTCGTTGATGCTTACGCTAAATCGTTTAGTGCTTTTTGTTGATTTTTTATGAACTTCAGAATTGTGTTTATTATAAGGTGGAGTTTAATTATAAGAAATCTCAAGAAACAAAGGAGTCATGGAAGTAGAAGAAAGTTTCAGTTCCTAAAAACTTGGTGCTGTCGAAAACAGAAAGGAGAGTATTCACTTCAATGATGAACAAACTTCCGAAAAAGTTGGAAGTCGGCGCTGCAACCCATTCAGATTAGGAAAAGCTGGGGAGCGAATTTCGAGCTAAGCTTGAACCAGAAGAAGGGAAGTCCGAAGCTATGACAAGAAAGAAACCAGAGGAGTGGATACTTGAAGTTGTCTTGATATTGTGGAGTCAGAGCCTTTCATTCCTCGATTTAGTGATACCTTCAAGAGGATAAATAGTTTACATTTTTTAACCATGCAAGAAGAGTTGACCCGTACCGATCTTTTTTTTTATGATGATGATGAATGCAAGATCATATTTGAAGAAACTGTTTGCGGATATATAGTTAAAATCAAGTTTCGGTGTCAATGAAACTACTACTAAAGAATTTTATGACGAAGAGAGAACATTCTGCACATGTCAGGAAGGTCTCGAAAGATTAGTTTTCTCCACTTTTGTGCGGAGGCTTCTGGTTGTTTCCGACTCAAGTAAGTGTTTATTTATGGTGCAAAGTGTCCCTGTGCCTTCTAGAGCTTGCTCATCTTTAAACTGCACGTCGTGTGAAGGTCCGTTCCCAAGGTTTGGGTGACATTTGTCAAATTTTACGAGTGGTGCGAAGGCAAATTCCAGCCTAAGATGAAAGAATTCTTCACCATGAAGAACTTGGGGTTAATATGTTTTAAATGACATGGGCTGGACCTGTAAATCAAAACTTTTTATGAGGTAGTTTTAGTCGCTTTATTCAAATTTGTCACTCATTTTTTGTGCAAATGCATATTAATGGTAAAAATTATGATACTAATATATATATATATAAATACACTCATTTTTGGTCCGACGAGCATAATTTTGGGCTATTTTTTCGCTACTCTGCGACTTAATTAGTTTGTTGGTTTCTGTTCTGGCTATTTTTTTTCTAATTGGATTCAGTTTGGTGGTGTTTGTGATACAATTATGACGTGCCGTTCGTGTGGTTTCGACTTTGCCCTAGATGAAGACAAAGCATTGGATGTTTTTATCAATTATGGCGTTATTCTCTCATCCTTAAACTTGTCCGAAATGTGACAGTGAGTGCCTAATACGAAAAGATCAGAAGATATTTAGGTGAAATAACCAATATTAACCTGCTAGATTAATTGATTGCACGGTTAGGTCAACTGAATGCCCGGTTAGGTCAACTGAATGCCCGGTTAGGTCATCTGAATGCCAGGTTAGGTCATCTGAATGCCAGGTTAGGTCATCTGAATGCCAGGTTAGGTCAACTGTACGCCCTTGATGATTGGCTAGGTTAAGTCGTGATATTTTCGTTAGTTTAAACGACAATGACAAGAGCAAACTTTTCTGATTAATTTTGGTGTTTTGCACGTTTTCCTGTGGTAATACGTCGTTTACGAGATCTCGTAACAAGAACATGTTAGGTTGTGCTTTATTGTATAAAATGTAGTAAAAAATACATTTTTCAAGTGTATTTTGGTGTGCTTTGTTCGAATATGACCTTCATTTCTTGTGCAAATGAACAGAAATACAGTTGTCATTGCATGGCCCAAACACGTATTTATGTTCATTTGCACAAGAAATGAAGGTTATATTTGAACAGAGCACACCAAACTACACCAGAAAAATGTATTTTTGATTTCAACTTCAGGCGTCATCTGCGACATAATTACCGAACTTGGTAGAAAAGGTACTACTCATTACAGACACTAGCAGGAGTCATTCTCTAGCCCTCAATTATTAATTTTATAAAGATTGAAGTTTGAAGGTGATCTTTCTACCATCCAACACCACATCGGCACTGGATCCCATGCATCAGGCCTAGGAAGGGTGTGCAGGGAGGAAGAACAAGATCCTGATTCCATTTTCCTTCAAGACGACCCTTAACATCGGGGCGGCCGTTATATCATGAATCAAGTTCAGAATGAGAACATGAAAGTAACCTTTGGTGAAGTTTGGAATAATTAGCTGAGCTGACTTCAATCGTCCATGACGTCAAAGGCATTTCCGATGTCACCGCGGAAGTATGAAAAATTCATCAGTATCTTTCACGGCATGCGAAGTGAAGGGAACAGTCGACCACTGGAGAACTGACTGAATTAATATCCAAGAAAGAGGAAGTTCCTGAAATAGCTAAAGCCCATCTCCTTTCCTCTCCTCATAATCCTTTCATTAAGATCTTATCTGAATTCATTTGAAAGGGTTCCGAATCCGTTTGTGAAGATAAAGACAGTTCCTAAGTTCATGTTATATATTATATATATATATTATATATATATATATATATATATATATATATATATATATATATACACGAGTAGGTTACAAGGAAGAGGATGGTTGGAAAGCGGAAAGCTCCTTAGCGGCTCAGTGTTACTTAGTTCATTAAAAACATACTATTATAAGTATTAAATTCTTTTGATAAAAGAAAAAATAAATTTTTTCTGCTTCGTGTCATCTGAAAATAATAAAAAAAAAGGTTTCGCTGTTCTGGTTCCAACTGATAACTGTAACTCCATCGCTTATGCTTTATTAATATAGCTCGTTCTATGTCGTCTTAAAACAGATTTTTCTCTCCGGTCTGGGATGATTTCGAGGATGGTTCTTGTTCTTGGTGGTTTTCTTCTTTCTCATTTTGTTCACAATTTGAGATAAACCCAAAACTGACTCAACTACTACAACTCCGGACCAGAAAAATAGAATACTGTCAAAAATGCGCGCATGGCCTTGATAATACCTTTAAGTTATACACCTTTATGAGGAATATTGAGTATCTATGACATCATTATGATAAAACGACACCTCTGTGTGCCAGTTTTGAAAAAATTAAAATATAGCTAAAACCTTATTAAATAGTGAAAAGTTAATGCACAGCAACATACCAAAATATTAGAATATCTTGTCAGGTGTTACAAAAAAATAGAATAAATTCATTATATTTATTGAATACTGTCAATATATTAAACCTTTATCAGACTTTTTAACTCTGCGTCTTCGTATTTAGTTGGTCCACCTTTAGCCCTGATTACGGCCTCCAATCGACGTGGCATCGAGTCGACAAGCCTTTTGCATTCTTCTGTTGCCAGGTTGTCATCAAACACCTCTTCAATTCACTAAGTGTTCTTGGTTTACGCTTTTGGACCTTCTGCTTAGCAATATTTCAAAGATTTTGTATCGGATTAAGATCGGAAGAATTAGCTAGCAATGTTACTACTTCAATTTCATGAGCACGCAGGTGTTGCACAAGCTGCCGCGTGGGCTGAAGCCAAGTCATATTGAAAAATAAATGGTTCTTCTCCATAAAGCTGTTCTGCAGACTCCAACATGAAGTGTTTTAAGATTTCCTTATAAACGTGACTATTGACCTTCCTACGAATATATCCTTCCTAAGGGACGGAGACCAAATCAGCACATAATACTCGAGGTGAGGTCTAACTAGTGAATTGTAAAGACATTACAATCTTTTTGTTCCTAAACTGGAACTGTCTTTTAATATAATCTAATACTTTTAAGGCCCTTTTTCGACTTCTGCATAGTGCTGAGAGAGAGAGAGAGAGAGAGAGAGAGAGAGAGAGAGAGAGAGAGAGAGAGAGAGAGTTACAAGGAGTTACAAGGAAAAGAAGTACCTCAAAAGGCCTTGCGGCCCATACCGAGGAGGTACCAATGGCAACGGGTGCCAGGGAAAATTTTGTGAAAGTTTATTTTTCTTTCAACTATCCTAGCAGTAGTAGAAAACTGGATAGTAAAGTAGAAGGCTGTCTCCCCACCCTCCGCTCCCTCCCTGCCAGAGGCAGGTACGGAAAAAGGTTGAAGAAAATACCTTGACCCTGGAAAAGTAGCCAAGGAAATTTTACAGGAAAGTGGAGAATATATAAATAGCTCTATATTTAGCTTGCTCACAGAGACACCGAGCAAGCGAACTCCTGCAGAGTTTTCTGAGGTTTTAATCTTAAACTACGAGTGTGTTCAGTACTTTGTCTAGCCTATTTTTAAACAGATTTACACTTTGACTGGAAACAACCTCTGAGGGAAGTTGGTTCCAGATATTAACTATTTTATAGGAAAAGAAATTTCCGCAGACTGAGGTCCTAAATGTCTTTACACACTCAAATAGTGTGCAAGATTTCGTCTAACCTTTTCTTGAACTGATCCACAGAGGAACTGTTTACAACTTCCGAAGGTAACCTGTTCCATGTGTCACAGATCTTATACGTAACGTAATTCCCACACACACTAGTCCTAAACCGTTTCAAATCCAACTTCCAACCATTGTTGCGAGTTGGGTTATCATTTAAACTAAACATACTTCTAAAATCGACATCGTTGAACCCTCGTAAGAGCTTGAAAATCTCGATCAGTTGACCGCGCAGCCTCCGAGTTTCAAGCGAAAACAAGTTCAGGGCGCGTAACCGTCGATTGTAGCCCATATGCCTAACAGAAGGGATTAACTTTGTGGCCCTCGCCTGCACTCGCTCCAGCCTCTCAATATCTTTCCTGAGGGTGGGCGACCAGAACTGCACAGCATACTCCAGGTACGGCCGAACAAGGGAATTGTACAGTGAGAGCACAATCTCCTTGTTCCGAAACTGAAATTGCCTCCTGATATAACCCAATAGTTTCTGGGCTTTCTTTTCCACCTCTACACACTGTTTCGTAAACTTAAGGTCGCTGCTAATTAGCACACCCAAGTCCTTTTCTAAATCAGTCACCTCGATATTACTGCCCAACATCGAGTAGTCCGACTTGGGATTGGCGTAGCCAATGTGCATCACTTTGCATTTACCCAAGTTAAACGGCATTTGCCATTTTTCGGACCACTCTCCTATCCTACCTAGGTCCGCACGCAGTTCCTCGATCGCTTCGGGCGTCCCAACATTGGCCCCAAGCTTGTGTCATCAGCGAATTTGGCGATCCGACTGACGATGCCACCGTCGATATCATTTATGTAAATGGTAAACAACAGCGGCCCCAAAACGGAACCCTGAGGAACCCCACTAGTGACCGAGGCCCAACCCGAACTAGCCCCTTTAATTACCACCCTCTGCCGCCTATTCCTCAGCCAGTTTTCAATCCACCTACCTATTTCCCGACCGATACCCAGCGCGCGCACTTTCGCTATTAGCCGGCGGTGAGGTACCTTATCAAAGGCTTTCTGAAAGTCGAGATAAAGTATATCAATCGCCCTACTCTTATCGTACTCACTCAACATGACGTGGAAAAACTCGAGCAAGTTGGTGAGACACGACCTATGCCGTCTAAACCCATGTTGGGAGTCCCCAAGCAGCTTGTAGGAATCCAAATGGTCAACGATTCTATCAGCTATTATCCTTTCTAATATTTACCTACTACTGAAGTGAGACTAATAGGACGATAGTTCCCTGGACTTTCGTGATCCCCTTTCTTAAAGATAGGGGTCACGTTGGCCTCCCTCCAGTCACCAGGCACCTGGCCCATCACCAACGATTTGTTGAAGACTGTAGCCAGGTGGGGAGCCACCTGGTCGCGCACTTCTCGCAAAACACTGGGGAGAAACTGGTCTGGCCCAGGAGCCTTAAACGCGCTCAGTTTGTCTATTCTATGAGCAACGACTGTCGCGGTACATCTAACACTATCCAGGCCAGCACCTTCGTGCCTCACAGCTGGCTCGGGGATGACGCGGGTATCCTCCCTGGTGAACACTCCCGCAAAGTACTCATTAAGCACATTAGCGATGTCCGCGTCGGAGGTCCGCAGAACGCCGCTTCCGTCCTTTAAAGGACCTATCATGCTTCTAATGGGCTTTCTACTATTAACATAACTGAAGAACTCCTTAGGGTTCCCCTTGCAGAGGCTTGCCACCCGTAGTTCTTCGTTACGTTTCGCTAGCCTAACCTTCGCCTTCACTTCCCTACACAGGCGGACATACGATTCAGTGTTCTCGTGGGAACGATTGGCCTTCGCCCTCCTATACGCTACTTTCCTATTTCGGATAGCCGAAGCGATGCCACGATTGAACCACTTAGGCTGCGTTGAAGCAGGGGTGACCGGTTTTGAGGGTATGGCAGCAGACTGCAGCACCATAAACTCATCCCGGAATGCACTCCACACTCCCTCAACATCGCCGCCAACCTCTAACCCCATCTCTGCTACGCTATCCCTGAGGCTAACAAAGTTCGCCCGCCGGAGATCGAGCTTACTGCCTCTCGAGTTACTACGCTTCACCCGAGGGACGCACACATGGAACCTAATAAGACCGTGATCACTCCCGCCCAACGATTCGTCAAGGGTGAGGCCAGTGACGAGGTTGTCTTCGGTCGTGAATACTAAGTCTAGAACGCTTTCGCCTCGTGTAGGCTCGTTGACCCACTGAGTGAGGAAGTTCTCATCAGCAAAGTCAACTAGCCTCCTCCCTTCAGCATCGGCAGTCCTGTTTTCCCACTTTATGCCGCGACAGTTGAAGTCTCCTAAAACTACACACACCCTATCCCCTAGCAGGCTACTGAGTTCGGTGTACAGGGCTGTATCGTCCTCGAGGAGGAGATGCGGAGGTCTGTACATCAAGATTAACCTATAGTTCGTCCCTCCCACGTTCAGATCGACGCCAAGCAGCTCCCGTTCCGACCGGAACTGGCAGTCAACCAGACTCAACGTGTCTCTGACGTATATTAGTACCCCACCCCCCCCCACGGGTGCGGTCTTTGCGAAACATTCTATACCCGGGAATTTCGAACTCCCCAACGTAGTCCCTACGATCAGTATGAATCCAGGACTCGGTGATAGCAACGATATCCTGGTATTCTGATGCTAAGAGCGCCCGTAGCTCGCAAAACTTGTTCCTAATTGACCTAGCATTAAAAAGCATTGCACGGAGGGAGCCTTCCCTATTCTGACCGCCCCCTAGCACGACCCGTTTCCCGAACAGCCAGGGCTGTCGGGAGTTGAAGAGCCCCTCACTAACGAGGGGGCAACTTCCGCAGGAGACTGAGCCCCCTCCAACGTAGGAGGAGGGTCACCCACCTGTACTTCGACGCACCCTTCAGTCGAAGGTATGTCCGCCACCGGCTCATCCTCATCTCTCCCCGGTGGGGGCCCATCATCTCTCCCCGGACTCGACCTCACCATTCTGTATAGGTGCCGGTCGAGCAGCGCGCCTAGCACACCTTTACCCTTGTTATTGAGGTGGACACCATCCCTCTGGTAAAGGTCCCACCTACCCGAAAATGCATCGAAGGGGTCAATAAACTTCACGCCCAGCGGAACGCACAAGTCTTGTACCCTCTCGTTGATGCCAATGACCTTACTGAGCGCGTGGTCACTGACATTCATTCGCGGTAAAATACCCATTAACATTCCCCTGTCTGTCTTCAGTTTTAGATCATCCGCAAGAGACATGATCTCGGTGATGATCCCTTCAGTAAGACCTACCCCACCGCCTTTGAGGAACAGGTCATTGCCACCAGCGTGGGCAACGATCGCAGTCCTCCGACTAGCCACGCGCACCTTCTCTACCTCCTTCCTTAAGTGCGCCATTCCCCGCCCAGGTAAGCACCTTACCTTCCTCCCATCCCGGTTTGCTGAAGCAAAGTACTTCTCCTGGCCCCTGATCTGCGAGTCCCAATCAAAACGGTGTCTTCCTCCTTCGAGCACAGGAGACTAAAGCGGTTAGAGGTCTTGACAGGGGCAACTGGGGTCTCAGGCTTCGGCTTCGCAGCCTTCTTGCCCGAGACCTTTCGAAACCCGTCGCCACCCATACACGCAGTTACACCACCCGACCCACCCCGACAGGTAGCTACATCCTTCGGTTTCTTTGGGCCATCAGCAGGCCCCTTCCCACCCTTTTTCTTCATTGGCCCCTGCCCACCCTTCTCTATCGATCCCTTCCCACCCTTCTCTATCAGCCCCTTCTTTGAGCCCTCCCTTTGTTCTAGATACTTAATCTTACAGTTTGAATCTGCTGGTGTGTTTTTAATTTGATCTTGTCCACTGGGTTGGATTTCCAGTGCTACGACCCTAGCTTCAAGCTTTTTTACTAATTCCTTTAGCTCTTTAACTTCCTTTTCGTGGTTGTCTCTAAGTTTACAAAACAAACATACACTAAGGGATGTGATATCGCTGATACTACCCTCTGGAAGTCTACGCACCAATGATTAACTTTACATTTAAAGCATTCTGCTTTCAATTTAGCTGGCCCTGCCATATTTTCTCTTTTTTTTTTGTTTTTTCTGAATACTCTGAATAAGATAAAGCGTTCTAGCAATGAAAACTATCCAAAAAACGTTATGACCAGTATATAAAAAGGGGGGGGGGGTGAATTCATCCCGCGCGTAGACGCATCCGCCTTTTTGCAAGTGACGTTCATTCCTTCCAGAAGACTACACCTCCCTGCTGCCGCACCGACCAAAGGTCTCCCAGGGCCGGACCGTCCCAAACGTGTCGCAGCTACCAACTGACAAACACTCGCGACGCAAGCGTCACGGATTTTCCGCCAGGAGCGACAGCGAGATGCAGCCCCTTACTAAGTCTTACTAGTCACTCACAAGTGGGCCAGACTCTTAGAATCCAGTGTTCAAGGGATATCCCACCAGACCCAGAGGCTACGCCCGAGACTTTACGCTGGCCTGGCAGCCAGCTGGGCAGTAAAGCCCTCTCACCTCAGAGCAGTACAGCCAAGCACCATCAATTGGTCACCAAAGAACGGTCGCAGGGGGCTGGTCAAGGCATTACGCGTTAGGAATGGGCTTAACGGGGCACTAGCCACACTCCATTCATCGCGCCCCTACGCCTGGGACCCCTCCATCCCAGTCTCTCACAACCTACGAGCGTTAAATGGTGTTATTTATAGAGGTTCCAAAGCCTCTCTTCCCACGCATGAGGTAGCAGTAGGGTCCTAATAGTAAAAGAAGAGAAAAAGACTTAATACTAAAAGAAAAGGTTTTTTTTTTTTTTTTTTTTTTTTTTTTTTGCAGTGAGAGGAGAACAACCTTAACGTAATCTAAAAGGACAGAGTAGGGATGGGATGGGGTCCTAGTAACCCACGGGACGGGATTGTGCAAAATACTTTACCCCCTCCCGAAAGAGAGAGAGAACCTAAAGGAGCTGGCAGCCAGTTCCTCTAGAATCCCACGACTCGGGACCGGAGGGCTGTCACACCCCAAGTATAAAGTTTACTACATCCAGAAGAAATGTGCATAACCTTTATACCCCCTGCGGAGAGAGAGAGAGAGAGAGAGAGGAGAGAGAGAAGAGAGAGAGTTACAAGGAGTTACAAGGAAAAGAAGTACCTCAAAAGGCCTTGCGGCCCATATCGAGGAGGTACCAATGGCAACGGGAGCCAGGGAAAATTTTGTAAAAGTTTATTTTTCTTTCAACTATCCTAGCAGTAGTAGAAAACTGGATAGTAAAGTAGAAGGCTCTCTCCCCACCCTCCGCTCCCTCCCTGCCAGAGGCAGGTACGGAAAAAGGTTGAAGAAAATACCTTGACCCTGGAAAAGTAGCCAAGGAAATTTTACAGGAAAGTGGAGAATATATAAATAGCTCTATATTTAGCTTGCTCACAGAGACACCGAGCAAGCGAACTCCTGCAGAGTTTTCTGAGGTTTTAATCTTAAACTATGAGTGTGTTCAGTACTTTGTCTAGCCTATTTTTAAACAGATTTACACTTTGACTGGAAACAACCTCTGAGGGAAGTTGGTTCCAGATATTAACTATTTTATAGGAAAAGAAATTTCCGCAGACTGAGGTCCTAAATGTCTTTACACACTCAAATAGTGTGCAAGATTTCGTCTAACCTTTTCTTGAACTGATCCACAGAGGAACTGTTCACAACTTCCGAAGGTAACCTGTTCCATGTGTCACAGATCTTATACGTAACGTAATTCCCACACACACTAGTCCTAAACCGTTTCAAATCCAACTTCCAACCATTGTTGCGAGTTGGGTTATCATTTAAACTAAACATACTTCTAAATCGATATCGTTGAACCCTCGTAAGAGCTTGAAAACCTCGATCAGTTGACCGCGCAGCCTCCGAGTTTCAAGCGAAAACAAGTTCAGGGCGCGTAACCGTCGATTGTAGCCCATATGCCTAACAGAAGGGATTAACTTTGTGGCCCTCGCCTGCACTCGCTCCAGCCTCTCAATATCTTTCCTGAGGGTGGGCGACCAGAACTGCACAGCATACTCCAGGTACGGCCGAACAAGGGAATTGTACAGTGAGAGCACAATCTCCTTGTTCCGAAACTGAAATTGCCTCCTGATATAACCCAATAGTTTCTGGGCTTTCTTTTCCACCTCTACACACTGTTTCGTAAACTTAAGGTCGCTGCTAATTAGCACACCCAAGTCCTTTTCTAAATCAGTCACCTCGATATTACTGCCCAACATCGAGTAGTCCGACTTGGGATTGGCGTAGAGAGAGAGAGAGAGAGAGAGAGAGGAGAGAGAGAGAAGAGAGAGAGAGAGAGAGAGAGAGAGAGAGAGAGGAGAGAGAGGATTTTTGCCAATTTGTTTTTTTGTTTTTATTGAAAACTGCCATACATATTCACAGTGCGATGAAATTGTTTTCAAGTCGTGAAAAATCTATAGAAAGCAAAAACAGAAAATAGTTCGTTCGCATTTCTTTGTCTATTGTCCCTGATTCACTTTAAGCTTTTCTCTAATAGAAGCGTTTTCCTCATCCATTTTCGAATCCTTTTATAGGCTGATATGAATCTTTTATCCGACTAGAAACCTAAATTAAAGGATCAAAAGTGGAAATTGGACAGGATAATCAAAGTCCTTTGCACCCACAAAGTTTTCATGGAAAGATTTTTGGAAATTGTTAATATCGTAATATATATCATACTGCACGTGAAAATACTGCAGAAAGAGTCGAAATTTATCCCTTTATCCCAATTTTAATGATTCTTGAAAGTGAGGAAAATATAAATAAGTAGATATGCCTCGAATCGGGTATTTAAAAATTATCCTGATAAGCGGCTTATCCATATATACCTGCGCGTGATCCCTACAAGCTACCTGTTTACCCATTACGAATCCATTGGCTCCAGGTTCGATTCCCGTTGCAGGCAGGCGGTGCGCAGCCCACCCAGCTGCTCATCCTTCCTTTGGTTGGTAGATGAAAGGGTACCATAAAAATCCCCTAAATGATCAGGATATATATATATATATATGTATATATATATATATTCGGGTGCTTTGACTTTACAGGGTGAAATACCAGACTTTGACATATTCTTATTCCTTTTTCGTCCAATTCTAACGCAAGGGTTAATCGGTATTTTCAGTCTTTCGTCATCTCGACCAGTCAACTCAGGGGAAAGATGGACTGAGGAAGATTGTTCCAGTTTATGACCCCCACTCTTTCAAACGCAGTGTCTCCAGGCATCTGGAAAATCTTGAACCTTGATTTTGTTGTCTCTCTTCTTTCTCTGTGTGTGTGTTGGGGGGGGGGGGGCGTCTTTGCGGTCATTCGCCCTTATGTCCTTCTTCCTGTATAAAAAAGGGGTCAAAGTACTGACGAAGCTTCCGTACGTAGTTCATCAAGAGTGAAAGCAACGATGCTCCGTGTTAATCCAGTCAAAAGAACACCCGTATCTGTATTCATTTTCTTGCAATTTTCGTTCGTTTGTATTAAAACGAACTAAAATAGCAATAAACGACTACAACATATTTAGAGCAGATAGGAATTAAGAATTATCCAGTAGCACTCACCTTCTACTTTATAAACCGTTTTGAATGGGTAATTAGATACAAAATTGCTTACTATCTACAATAATAGAAATTATTCAGTACGAACTAAGATGGTTTCAGGCCTGGATGATCATGCCTATTATACAGGGTGTCCCGTAAGTCTGGACCCATAGGGAAAAATAATAAAATTACAAAATAGTCAAAAAATTTATTTATAATATATTTTTTTATTATTTTTATTATTATTTTTATTATTTTTTTATTATGATCTTACTCCGCTGGAGTTTTATTTGTGGGGCCACTTGAAAGCCAAAGTGTACGAGGTCAAACTTCAGAACATTTTCCACCTTAAAGCACGCATTGTGGAGGCGTGTCAAGAAATTTCTGCGACTGTGATTCAGAAAGTGCTGTCGCAGTGGAGATTGCGTCTTCAACTATGTGTGCGACACAACGGCGGACACTTTGAACAGATTATGTAATAAATTTTTGGACTATTTTGTAATTTTATTATTTTTCCCTATGGGTCCAGACTTACGGGACACCCTGTAGTTATTAGACTGGAAGCATTTTGTCGAAATCCAAATATAGATGTAATATACAATGATTTTGGTAAAGCCTTCAATTAATGTGATCGTGGAATTATAACATACACACTTAAGGAAACAGTAGTTACTGGAAAGCTGGAACGATGTACGTTTAATTTACTGACCCTAAAAGCACAAGGCGTATTAGTAAATAGAGCTAAATTTGAAATCTTAGAAGTCATCAGTTTTGTCGCACAAGGCACAGCATTAGCTTCCTTGCTGTTTATAATAATGATTGCAGAAATATTAAAGATAATGTCGTATCGTGCTTCGGGACGGCATAAACATATGCAAGAAATTATCAAATAAAGGAAAAATTACAAAATGACATTAAAACTCTGTTTAGGTGAACGGAAGACAACAATATGAAGTTCAGTGAAGAAAAATTTCAATTCATGATATAGTAGCAAGAAGCTACAGAATAAAGGACATAAAACCCTGCAAGATAAACAGATAACACCAAAGCCACATGTCAGAGATATTAGAATAATAATTAAGGTGCAAAATTTTAAAAATCTTCACTCACAAAAGAATAATTATACAAGTGACAGGGTTTTACCACTTTTAGATACAGATAAAGTTGGTTTATCCGCACATCCATGTTCTGGAGGCAGTGCGGAAAATCCAATTTTGTGGATAATCCAATGTTTTGCATGAAAATATAGGTAAGTATATACAAAAAAAAGTGTTTTAAATTGCGTTTGAAGAAAATTACTACAGTATATTACAACTCACTAGAAGTACAGTACCGTACAATAACATATTGTAGTTATATTACTGTATGTAATATACAACAACACTAACTGTATTCACCATAACTAACCATGCACTTTACTAAATTTATGGAAAAAAGCGAGGAAAAATTCTGGAAATTGGCGAGAATTTCTGGAGATTTACCATATCTGTAATATTTTATAATAAAAATGCGAATTTTATTTATTTAAAATGTACATATTTAATATAGCAATAAAATTAATATAATATATTTATTACAGAGTAATATCTTTACATATTGTATTTTTGAAGACCCTAAAAATTGCGGATAATCCACATTTGCGGATGATGAATTGGCGAATAAACCAACTTTATCTGTATTTGATATGACATTAATATATTCACAATACTCTAATCTGAATATGTCATTGAAAGCATGGTGGCTTTTTAAATAAAATTAATGGCACTTAGTTTATTTATTACCTAAAAAAATTAAGGTGGCAAGTAATAACAATAGCGATAACAAATAATAATAATAATAATAATAATAATAATAATAATAATTAATAGCAATAATAGTAATAATAACAAATAGAACATAAAATTTACAAAATATTACATAATTTTTAATTAAATGATTTATTGTATATTTAGTACAAAATAAATGAGGCTTAATAAATATATATATCAAAACGAATAAATTACGAAGTTAAAATTGCTTAATGAAATTAGCATATTTTAAATAGTTGATTATAAAATGGGAACTTCATTACTGTGATAAAAATGGCAGTACTGAACTTATACATCAGTTGAGACCAGGGTGGTGTATCGGGCCAAAAAAAGTAACGCGATACGATACTCGATACATTGGCAAAAATGTATCTCGTTACGATACTAGATATATGAATAATATATGTATGATATATGTATATATGAAATATGTTAAATATGTATATATGAAAACACTTCTCAAACAATTCATCAGACATTCTGTTTCTCTTTGAAGGAGAGAGATTTATTTCCAGCTATGCTAAAAAGTCTCTCAACCGGAGCGCTTGATGGCAGTGTAGTGTTGTATTTTATGAACAGTTCTTTTATCAAAGGATACGTGTGTAATTGTTGAATGTCTGATGAATTATTCGCTAAATAATTAGATAATTCTTGACGAGGGGGAGGGGAGAAGATGGAGAGAGGAAGGGAAGATCACTGACTGAGTCTATGATAAAGTATCGCGTTACTGACACTTCTTTGTATCGTATCTTTCGATACGATACAAATAATAAAAAATATATCGCGATACGATACAAGATACAGAAAATGTATCGCGATACTATGCCACCCTGGTTGGAGCTAATGAAGTGCTATTTTTAGTGATTTGCGAAATACGCTTAATAATGAAACTTGCTTGATATGCATGGGAATTGCATTCCATAAATCTTCTCCTTTGAAAGAGAGTGCATTTTCTGCAGTTTCTATTGTGTAGTTAGGTTTGTGTATAAAATTACTGAGCAGTCTGAGGTTTTATGACGGTGTACTTGACGGGGGAGTAACGTCATCGGGAGTATAATTTAGAGAACATTATAACATCAAAATTATAATAGCTAGAAAAAGAATGAAAACATTCTGGAGGAGTTTCCATAGGCGAAAAGCAAACATCATGCTGAAAGTATGAAAGAGTCAAATTTTACCAGTAACTGAGTATTGTTCACAGCATACAAACACACGCAGAAAACGAAACATTGCAAACGTTGAAGCCATAAAAAGGACTTTTATGTCTGGGGTGGAGGAAATGAAAACAAGAATATATATCAGGAATTGTAGTCGTCATCAGCAAAATCCCTGTGAAGTCCGTGACCAGCCTGAGGGTAGGAAGAGAGTAGAAAGCAAGTCTTCCCAACATCAAATTTCCCAAATGAGGGGGGAATGCTGCAGATGGGTCGAATACCGGTCGATCCTGAATATTTGTTAAAAGTCAACAGAGGTAAAAAAGTTTATATATTATATATATTATATATATATATATATATATATATATATATATATATATATATATTTATTCAATCCGACATATTTTTTTTATTATTGGTTCAGAAGACGAGTGCCATTTTATTTTCCTTTTTAAAAAAATTATTTTTTTTATGGCACTTTCCACCTCTCCTTCTTCCTTCAAAGAAAAACCAAAATTTTTATAACCTTCGAATCTCATAAAACCTTTTCTTGAATTTATTTCCTCTCCAAGTTTGGTCTTCTTTTTCCAAGACTTTTTTGGCTTTTTTAGTTCCGCTTTGTCCTTTTTTTTTTTTTATCTTAACACCTTTCAAACAATTTCCAAATTTTTCGAAATTCGTTCGATTCGACTTACGTTTTTTGTATTTTAATTATACAGTTTACGTTTATGGAAGAAAGTTATACACACACACACACCCTGTTTTGGGGATACGATAATTACTTTACTATCTTGTATCACCAATAAATACTTCCAAGTATACACACACACAAGTCTAAATCT
>JAJOZX010011731.1:70000-75000 GCA_023014485.1 Bathynomus jamesi
CGCAGTATATAAATGAATAGAAACGACATAAGTGTTAAGGAACGTTTCTGCACAAGAGGAGGAGAGATAACGAATAATGAAAAATGAGGCGAACCGCCCGGGAATCGAACCCAGGGCCTTCCAATTGCCGGTTGGATGCTCTACCATTATGCTACGGACCTCACTCAATCACAAATCGAAATTCTCCCACATAGGGCAGAAACCAATGCCCTGAGAGGGCACCCTCGCAAATCGTGAATATGCGCATATAACTGCAATGACCGCGCAGTATATAAATGAATAGAAACGACATAAGTGTTAAGGAACGTTTCTGCACACGAGGAGGAGAGATAACGAATAATGAAAAATGAGGCGAACCGCCCGGGAATCGAACCCAGGGCCTTCCAATTGCCGGTTGGATGCTCTACCATTATGCTACGGACCTCACTCAATCACAAATCGAAATTCTCCCACATAGGGCAGAAACCAATGCCCTGAGAGGGCACCCTCGCAAATCGTGAATATGCGCATATAACTGCAATGACCGCGCAGTATATAAATGAATAGAAACGACATAAGTGTTAAGGAACGTTTCTGCACACGAGGAGGAGAGATAACGAATAATGAAAAATGAGGCGAACCGCCCGGGAATCGAACCCAGGGCCTTCCAATTGCCGGTTGGATGCTCTACCATTATGCTACGGACCTCACTCAATCACAAATCGAAATTCTCCCACATAGGGCAGAAACCAATGCCCTGAGAGGGCACCCTCGCAAATCGTGAATATGCGCATATAACTGCAATGACCGCGCAATGACCACATAGGGTTTCTGCCCTATGTGGGAGAATTTCGATTTGTGATTGAGTGAGGTCCGTAGCATAATGGTAGAGCATCCAACCGGCAATTGGAAGGCCCTGGGTTCGATTCCCGGGCGGTTCGCCTCATTTTTCATTATTCGTTATCTCTCCTCCTCGTGTGCAGAAACGTTCCTTAACACTTATGTCGTTTCTATTCATTTATATACTGCGCGGTCATTGCAGTTATATGCGCATATTCACGATTTGCGAGGGTGCCCTCTCAGGGCATTGGTTTCTGCCCTATGTGGGAGAATTTCGATTTGTGATTGAGTGAGGTCCGTAGCATAATGGTAGAGCATCCAACCGGCAATTGGAAGGCCCTGGGTTCGATTCCCGGGCGGTTCGCCTCATTTTCATTATTCGTTATCTCTCCTCCTCGTGTGCAGAAACGTTCCTTAACACTTATGTCGTTTCTATTCATTTATATACTGCGCGGTCATTGCAGTTATATGCGCATATTCACGATTTGCGAGGGTGCCCTCTCAGGGCATTGGTTTCTGCCCTATGTGGGAGAATTTTGATTTGTGATTGAGTGAGGTCCGTAGCATAATGGTAGAGCATCCAACCGGCAATTGGAAGGCCCTGGGTTCGATTCCCGGGCGGTTCGCCTCATTTTTCATTATTCGTTATCTCTCCTCCTCGTGTGCAGAAACGTTCCTTAACACTTATGTCGTTTCTATTCATTTATATACTGCGCGGTCATTGCAGTTATATGCGCATATTCACGATTTGCGAGGGTGCCCTCTCAGGGCATTGGTTTCTGCCCTATGTGGGAGAATTTCGATTTGTGATTGAGTGAGGTCCGTAGCATAATGGTAGAGCATCCAACCGGCAATTGGAAGGCCCTGGGTTCGATTCCCGGGCGGTTCGCCTCATTTTTCATTATTCGTTATCTCTCCTCCTCGTGTGCAGAAACGTTCCTTAACACTTATGTCGTTTCTATTCATATATATATATATATATATACATACATACATACATATACACATACATATATACATATACACACATATAATATATACGCATATACATACATATATACATATACATCCATATATATATGAAAGGAAAACCTTTCATGACAATAACTGTTTATATTATACACTGTTTGTGTACGAAGGGTCATGATGTTAATATACAGTAATTTGGATTTAATATTGAAATAATAATTCTTTAACTTTGATAATAAAATTTTGCTTGAAATTAGTAAATATTTTTAATTTAAATAAAGTCGTATATAGTTAATTTAACAATAATAATGTGACGAAGAGGACCTGCAACTTAACGTGGAACCAGAACCATCTAAGAATCACTACATCATCTGAAAGAAGAGGACAGTCACCCATCCAGTTAGTGAACGGATCAAACGTCGCTTAACCTCGCTGATCTAACGGGGAAACGGTGTTGCGAGGTGGTCACGACGTAAAAAACCCGTTGGTCAAAATATCTTTGAAAATGTGACAATGGAAATAAAATATACCTCAAAATGAGATACTCTCTTTATAAATGCCTCAAAACCCATAATTTAAAACATATTCTGGCGACTGCGATCTTATAAGTATACGATTTAATCCTTTCACGACTGAAGGTACTTTAAAGTCCCACCCGAAATAATAATAGAAATGGAGGAGGAGTTGCTGCACGATTCAATTGGTCTTTGAAGTCTGCACAAATATTTTCACTGGTTTTGCCATTACGTGGTGGCTCATGGACCCAGGTACGAACCACTGCGCGTTGTTCAATCATACAGTAAACTATAGTTGCTGCTATCACATATTTCAAATGGGTCTGCAGTTAGTATTTCACTAGGGTGACAAGACATTGTGGACACCCTATACTACAATGCCTCGTTTTTATAAATGTTTCTACATGTTTATATAGGTGTCATTTAGTTGTCGGGAAAAAACCCAAAATGTGTATCATTTCAGTGACCAATTACTAAAATATTTAGTTTTTATTAACAATAAAACCTATACTTTTTGGTTCAAAGAAACCACACACACACACCACACACTCGTCGTCGTGAAAGGGTTAATCACTATACTTAAATGTTATACTTCATAAAAAGGTTCAACAAATGATTACAAAAGAATGAGAATTAATGCAAAGGAAGAAACAAATGACTAACGTATTTAAAAAAAAAAAAACATGCGTTCCTGATATCATCCTGAAATGAAACCCTGCATTGCATGATAATGTCCTTCGTACTGTACAATATCTCGCAAGGTAAATTCTCCCTTATTTTAGGGACATCCCATTAAAAAAAGAATCCTCAGCTATGCAAGGCACGAGTGGTTATATGAACATTTAAGATTTCGTTTTAAATTTTATAAACCACAAAGTATTTATATAATAAGTTACCAAGTCGTCATACAAGGTATAATACAAGTGTGACTAAGTACATCCCGGGTTTGGTAATCAACTGTATATAACACTTTTACTTTATTTCTGAAAATTTTAAGCATATATATATATATATATATATGGGACTGAACTCAGAATGGTCCCCTGACGTTCTTTCATAGTGTTTGTCATTTACCATTACTTATTCGGACTATAGTGGATTTAATTTTCCCAGAAGAGTTCCTTGTTCCATGCACGGTCTGTGTGTATCATGAAAGAACCTCAGGGGACCATTCACCATTCTGAGTTCAATCCATCATGAAACGGACATGTTATGTGCCTTGAAAAGTGGACGCTCAATTTTGCCAGTTGAGGTTTAAGTTTGTTTTTTGGCTAAAAATACAATAGTTACCCCTTTTCTTTGATGTATTCAATCTGACGCGAATGCACGAGTCTTTTGCTTATATTGAGGTTCTGGATATAGAGGGCTAGGTGTAACTGTAACCCCTAGATCCTGTCCCAAAGCTGGATCCTATCTGTTTTGCAGATAGCGGGTGAGGAAAACTATATTTTTGGGGCCTTTTGCGAGTGACCCATTGCCCACGTCGGGCTAACATCATGAAAAAGAAAAAACTATAGTGTTTGTCATTTATCATTACTTATTCGAACTATCGTGGGTTTAATTTTCCCAGAAGAGTTCCTTGTTCCGTGCACAGTCTGTGTGTATCATATATATATATATATATATATATATATATATATATATTATATAATATATATATATATTATATAGGTACAGACATATACTAAAAGTAATGAATAAAATTTAAAATCAACCTAAAAAGTAAAAATATTTTGAAGGACATAAAATTCGGCGCGGAAACAATATCTATCTATCTCCTTATATCTCTTACTTTCTTACTGTCTCGTATATATATATATATATATATATATATATATATATATATAATTATATGTGCGTGTGTGTGTGTGTGTGTGTGTGTGTGGTGACTTGTAAGTCATAATGATGTTGCTTCACGAACGGAAGTCGAGTTGAACTTTTTATAATATGTTTAAAAGTTTTACTTAGCATCACTACTGAAGTATAAAAAGTCAAAATTCGTGTCGTAGAATTCAAATGTCGTAACCATTCCGGAGATAATTACATATTTTATTATGAAGGTCGCTTAGATGGCTTATGCGGTGCAGATGCAAGAAGGTAAGACTTGTTTTGACACTTCTTTTTTTTTCCTTTTCAAAAGAGAGAGAGAAGAGAGAGAGAGAGAGAGAGAGAGAGAGAGAGAGAGAATTAAAAAATTTATTTGCTTATAAAAGTCAATAAATAATAATAAATTTATTTAATCAATAAATGCGAAGAGGAAAGGATCATCATTTTAAATATATTAATTAAATTAATTTGTTATTAGTTTTAAATTTTTTTTTTTTTAAAAGGGTGTCTATTTACTTTTGTCAACCCTCTGTATAATATACGAGATGTTTTTAATTTTTTACAGGCACAAAACACGTTCAAAGCGTCCCTTCCCCCCCGCCCCCTCCCCTTGCGGAATTATGTGATGAAACTGGGAAGCGTAATTTCTCATCACGGTTTCCATCGTTTCGGTAGAAATAAAGCAAATTTCGTGTAAACTCGCTACATTTACAACGTCCAGTTTTCTTGACACTTTCTTTAAAGACCTTTTCCTTTAGGTATCGCAAGAAGAAGAAATCTCACATACGAGGACTGAGGTCAGGTGATAGTGTAGGACACGCAACTACAGTCGTGAAGAGGAGAGAGGTCCCTCATAGAACTCTTGGGTCA
>JAJOZX010011731.1:80000-82500 GCA_023014485.1 Bathynomus jamesi
GTACGTTGTATATATATATGGGCTTCTCGCCTTTTAACTTCATTCCCTGACGAGGTGTAGCTTTGAATACACGAAAGGCCTTGGAATCGTTTTTCTTTTTCCTTGTGGGTTTGCAGCATATATATATATATATATATAGGGTGTCCAAAAGTCCAGACACATAGGAAAATTTATTTAAAATTAATTTACAAAAGTAATACAGTAAAACTAAAACAAATGTTCAAATTGATGTCTTGTTTTGGAACCTTTTTTTTTGTTGCAGGTAGAATAACACGCAATGGCTGACATGGAAGCGAGTTACACTCCTCAGAAAAGGCAACAAGAAAAAGATCCAAAAGGAGACATCAATTTGAACATTTGTTTTATTTCTAATGTATTACTTTTGTAAATTTATTTTAAAATAAATTTTCCCTACAGACAGGACTTATGGACACCATATATATATATATATATATATATATATATATATTATATATAATTTAGTGGTGGACCGGATGTCAGTTTTTCAACATTTGCGGATGCGGATCTTTAATTTCAATATCCGCGGATGCGGATATTTAGTTAATCTATCAATATAATATAGAATTATGAATATATGACATAATTTTTCAAATTTCGTGATATTACTATTATGGGAGGCAATGCATAAGAATTAAAATTAATATTAATGTTTTCATTATGATAAAAATAATAACTTTCTGAAGAGTTTCAGCCACAGAAAATTTAATGAAACAAGTTTCATTAAATTTTCTGTTACCAGGTTTTTGTATTTTGTGGTTTATATTTGTTTGTTCATTAATATAATTAATACTTTACATGAAATATGCATGACTGGGCCTTATAAGCTACTTTATAAGCTAATTTAATTGTGAATTGCTTAATTTATTAGAGGTAATATCCGCAGTCAGAAGTGCGGATGCGGATGTTAAAAATGATGCGGATATCCGGTCCACGACTATATATATATATATATATATATATGTGTGGTAAAGCACTAACATTACTTCTAAAAAGATTACATTTCCTTCCATCCGATTATAAAGAAAAAAATATATCGTAAAATAAACTTTTGAGATTAATGGGAGAGCAATAGAAAAAGACTAATCGGGGGGCCATAGCCATTAAGAGCAGTCGATATTGAGAGGAGAGAGAGAGAGAGAGGAGAGAGAGAGAGAGAGAGAGAGAGAGAGACGTATAAAGTGATAAGGGGGTCTCGGAGTTAGGAGTTGTTAGGTGTAGTAAAATCGGCGTAAAATGTCAGGAAAATATTCGACTTATGAGCGACTGGTCTTCAAAATGGACATTTGGTCTCTTCTGACGCTGATTTGAACTGTAAATAACTACTAAATGTTATAAGGTAAAGCTAAATTCTAAATGCTCTGGATATTTTTATGAGACTCGAATAATTTCTTTCGCGATTTGACTTCGGACTGACGTATCCTATTATTATATCGGAGATTTCTTTACTGATAAATGTACAGCCAAAGTCTCCGATACCAAATCCTCTAGAGCTGATACCCTATATTATATATATATATATATTATATATATATATATATATATATTTTATAAATATATATATATATATATATATTATATATCAGGGTGGGCCGAAAGTCTGGATCCATAGGAAAATATTTATTTTAATACATAAATTACAACAAATGGTAAATACTTAAAATGAATATCAACTCTAACTCGTAAATGCGTATCCGTGATACTGTACAGTAGTTCGTACTCCAGTATAAATACTCAAATACTTTTTTTTATTTCAGCCCAGAAATGGCTTCGAATCTAACAACAGAAGACCGGGTAGAACTTGTGCTCATGTACGCAAGACAGGGCGCTACACACAGAGAGTTGCTACCGAATTCATAGAAATCATCCTGATAAGCATCCAGTAACACATGCGACTGTTGGCAAGTGTTTAAACGTTTCAAAGAAACAGGAAGTGTACATGATCGACGGCGTTCTGGTCGTCCAGAAACTGCAACTGATGAAAATACCTCTGCAATGGTATGTGAAACTTTAACGAATAGTCCATTAAAGTCAATAAGAAGATTATCAAATGAAACACGCATCTCGAGAACGTCAATTCGAAGAATTATTAAAATCATAAATTCCATCCCTAAGTGTCTCGATGTCAGAGGCCGCCAATTTGAGCATTTGTTATAATTTTGTTTATACTGGAGTACGAACCACTGTACAGTATCACGGATACGCATTTACGAGTTAAAGTTGATATTCATTTTAAGTATTTACCATTTGTTGTAATTTATGTATTAAAATAAATATTTTCCTATGGATCCAGACTTTCGCCCACCCTGTATATATATATATTATATATATATATATATATATATATATAGAGAGAGAGAGGAGAGGAGAGAGAGAGAGAGAGCACGCGTGCGTATCTGCGTAGATAAATGGGTATAAGTGAGGTCGAGTGTGTGATAACTCACAGATGTTGTGGGTTTTTTTTTGTAACATTATTTTAGTA
>JAJOZX010011731.1:87500-104972 GCA_023014485.1 Bathynomus jamesi
CCTTTGTATTTTTCGAATTTATGTTTATAGTAATTGGCTTCAGCTTTGTGTATTAATAAATTAAGTCTGTTTCTATAGTGAGTGTAGATTTCCTTTGGGAGTAGACTTTCCTTCACATTTTATACAGTCTGTTTTTTTTTAATAAATGCCTTTAGACCTGGGGTTAACCATGGATTGTTGAAACTTTTCAAATTTGGTTTTATATCTGTATGCGAGATGTCAATGAAGTCGAAATATGTTTCGCTTAATTTCGTTTTGAATTTATTAAGCATTATGCTTGTTTTCCTGAATTTAATATTTGTGTACGTTAGGGTGTTTGCCGTTGTTTTGATTGTGACGTAATTTGAGAGGTGGTTATGCCTGCAAGGAGTATCTCTGTGTATATATATAGCCCTCTAAAGGAAAAAAGATGTTTCTACGGGTTCTGTATGAAGGTTTCCGCGAGTGTAATTGCATGAAAATCTTTTTTGAATTGAAGATAATGTATCTTTGAGGTCATCATGATGTTTAGCGAGGATTCTACTATTAAGGTTCAAAATTAATAAGTGACCATCATTCGATTTTGTGTTGAGGTCGTTAATAGATAGATTTTTTTAATCTTTATCAATGAAATTGGAACCTATAAAATCGGTCGTCTCAAGAGGATGGGCACGTGTTGGAATTTTAAGAATGTGCAAAAGAGAGTGGATTTGGATGAGTGTATAAAAATGTACGCATGTATAAAAATAAAATTTGAAAAAAGAAAAACTTACACTTAATGAGTTTATGAAGGAGATATACTCGTAAGAGTTACAATTTAATGGGAATGAGGAGAATAAATTATAAGGGGAACTCATTGGCATCATGTATAAAATACAATTTGATTACCGAGTTGAGAGGTGGGTGACACACACACACACACACACACACACACTGTATATATACAGTATACATATATACATATAGTTTTTAGTAAATAGATTTCCAGATTTTTGAATAAGAGAAAGTCGGTGACGAACTCAAAGTTTGAAAACATTATTACGCATACGCTCATTTTCAGATACGTTGAAACTTACGGAACTGCGAAAGTAAACATTCTTAGTATATAAACCTTATTTTCACTTTATTTTATTATTAATTTGCCATAACTTATTTTGCATAATTTTTGCCTTTCATCTCTCTCTCTCATCTCTCTCTCTCATCTCTTTCTCATCTCTCAGGAGCTACATAAATTACTCCCGGAAAGTCTTTTTTTTTCTTACGGAGGGAGGGGGGGTTGGAAAAGAGGGTATAAAATTCGTAAAAAAGTTTTTCAACAACCGGGAAAGTAGATTAATATGCGTACGTTGAGGAGAAGAAAGGTACATTAAAGTTCAGACATCTTTGTTTTAAATTAGCCCTTTTTTTCGTAACTATTTTTCTAACAACATTTAATATTAATCATTGTATACGTGCGTCATGTTAATAATACAGTTTTTTTATTTATAATAATTTTTATTTAATATTTTTTTCACAATTTTTAGTCATAATAAAAGTTATTGGTACGCTGAGAAGAAATAATGAAAAAAGTATCGTGGTGGAATATGAAAGGCAACCACTGTTTTCTGCCATTTAATAATGGCAAATAGAACAACCAACTGAATCATATGCATAGCAACTGTATGTAATTTATGAAGCAGGAAGTCTATATAGATATACAGGGCGTCCCAAAAAAATGTATACACACTTTAAATAATTATAAAGGCAGTGTTTATTAAAATACATTTCATTTTCAAAATGTAATAGAATCTACAGACATTATTTAATTGTTCTGTCAACGCCTGTTTTCAAACTGACGTCCGTTCTGGTCCAGGCACTGCTGATAACGCGAAGCAATGGAATCGCAAACATCACGAAACATTTCGTTTGGTATTTGTGTGCATTCTCGTTCAATGGCTGCTCTCAATTCAGCGACTGTTGCAGGTTTTATAGCGTAGACTTTGTCTTTTAAGTATCCCCATAAAAAAAAGTCTAGTGGTGTGAGGTCTGGTGAACGCGGAGGGTATTCTACGAAACCCCTTCGTCCAATCCACATCCACATCGTGCCAAGTACCACTCGCAATACTCCACTCTTCGGTCCGGATCATCTTCATTAATAGCATGGACTAATCTTGGAATGTAACTTTTCCATTGACAGCGCTTCAAAATGCGTTGGACAGACGATTCTGAAATTCCTACCTCACGACTCGCTTGCCGCACAGATTTTCTTGGACTTTGGTGATACGTTTCCAGTACTCTTTCTTGCTTTGTGGGGCTTGTCGATGTCCGTGGTCTTCCGGAACGCTTCTTGTGGACATTCTGAACAGTTCCATCGGCTTCAAACTTATCTCTAATTCGAGTGATGGTAAGTCGCGTTGGTGGATCTGTTTGAAACTCCCTCCTAAACTGTCTTTGCACTTCAACTGCGTTTTCACACTTCCAGTAGCATTTTAGAATGAATTTCCTTTGTTCAAAGCTTAGTCTGACTGCCATTATTAATTCTAATGGGTTTAACTTGGAAAGAAAGAAACATCAATTGAGCTATCAGCTGTTAAAGTGTGTATACATTTTTTTGGGACGCCCTGTATATATATATTCGGCTGTATATCATATCGCATAATGAGTAACAACTTTAAGATCAGCTTCTAATTTACTTTGTTTTGGAGACTTCCCCAAAACCCAAAATGGAGACTTCCTCCAAAACCCCCAAAGATTTTCATCGATACTTCAAGAATTTGATGTAAAATAATCGTTGAGCAAAATAAATATGATTTTTTTACTTATGATATCTTTAAAGTTTCGTCCCTAAACTTTACGCATTTTTCAAAAACTTAAATATAAGTTGTTAAATTAATATTTAAAGTTTAATACTTAATATCTGAAGTCTTAAAATTAAGATAATGAATGTAGCTAAAAATTATTGATAGATAAAAATCTATCTTCATTTCTAAAACCACCACAACAACATCGAAATTTCCTTTTATGGGCGTATTTTAATTAAAAACAGTTAACACACACACACATATATATATATATATATACACACACACACACACACACACACACACACCACATACATATATATATATATATACACACTAAACTCTATATTCGCTTTTATTTGGTGCTATCTTTTGCATCAGTTTCCTCATTTGCGGAAATGAACGCATTGGGTTCAATTTATGTTGGGTTACGTTAGGTTTGGTTAGATTAACTTAACCTAACTTTAAACCAAAACGGCGTGTGTAAAATCCTGAGGTAGCTTGAAGTCGTAGTAATTTGATTTCGAGTTTTTTAATTAAAATCTTAAAGCGAGTGAAATTCGGAAAAATAACCATTATATATGGTAAAAACGGTATTCTCTAAACTTCCTAATGAAACCCCTCCTTACCTTAACGGAAGAGTAAGCGATTACAAATTTTAAAAAATAAAAGCCATCACATGTAGGATCTAATGTAACTTCAATAACCACCGACGAAAATGTAGGAGGAATTTGGCCATTTAGGATTTTATATTCAACTAAAATAGACGGTATGCATATCAAAAATAAGACCCAAGTTTCTTTCACTCAATTTAAAGCTTTTTTTTCAGTCCTAATTAACTTCCAGTTACTAATTAATTGATAAATGAAAAAAACAAAACAATTTTTGTATTAATTTACTGATGACCCCCCTTTTCTCGTTCACCTCCCACCGAAGAAATAAAAAAAAAAAAAAATTGGAAATATTTCAAGTTCCAAAAATATGCGAGAAATTCGAGAGATTTTGGAACTAATTGACAAAAGGAGATATATTTTTTGGGGAATGAAATCCTCCGAATTGCAAAAATTATTTGACATTTTTATATATTTCCGTATAAGAAAAAATTAACATTTTGCTGACGAAGATGTCACAGACAATTCATATCCATATATATATATATACATATATATATATATATATACACATTTTAACTGCAAACAACACAGTATAATTAATGTAAAGAACGACGCTTGTGTAGAAGAGCGTTCCGCACAAGATGAGGAGGGAGAACAAACAAATGAAAAACGAGGTACCACCCGGGAATCGAACCCGGGATCATCCGATTGCCGGTCAGATATGCTATCCACTACACCATGGACCTTGATCAATCAGACGTCGTAATTCTCGTACATACGAGCAGAAACCAATGCCCTGAGGGGGCACCTTCGCATGCCGTACATATACACATTTTAACTGCAAACAACACACACAGTACAATTAATGTAAAGAACGACGCTCGTGTAGAAAAGCGTTCCGCACAAGATGAGGAGGGAAAACGAACAAATGAAAAACGAGGTACCACCCGGGAATCGAACCCGGTCAGATATGCTATCCACTACACCATGGACCTCAATCAATCAGAAGTCGTAATTCTTCTACATACGAGCAGAAACCAATGCCCTGAGGGTCCATGGTGTAGTGGATAGCATATCTGACCGGCAATCGGATGATCCCGGGTTCGATTCCCGGATGGTACCTCGTTTTTCATTTGTTCGTTCTCCTTCCTCATCTTGTGCGGAACGCTCTTCTACACAAGCATCGTCCTTTACATATATAAAAATATATATATACACACACACACTTGTGCAAATTCCCTGATCAGCCATGCGTAGAGACGAGATGAGATTAGAACGCAAATGTCTATTTCAAATCCTCCAACTGAGGCGGGATGCTGCAATGGGGTCGAACTCAGGTCGATCCTAAACTTTTCTTGTTTTAGAGAGTATAATTATGTACTATTTTATTCAGTAATTATGCGCTGCTTATGTATTAATTTCGTGTTGAAGAATGATATAGGAATTTATCCTATAATTCCGGTAAGTGAGTTTGCTTTCTTTCTCGCATTGGGAACGCAACACATTCTAAGAAAAAAAGCTTGTAATGGAATTAAGCTCTTCTCTTTAAGCCATTTTGAAAAGCCTTCATTCTACACTCTAAATTTGTTACTGTAGGCTTTCTTCAAGTAAAAATATATATGTATATATATATATATATACACACACAGGATTATTTTTGTTCAACTGTATTCTTGGTACCTGAAATCATATATAGGTATACAGTTTATCGATAATCTCGCTCTATATGTATTACAAAAAAAATAACGTAAATGCAATTCAGATTGGACATTAGATGCCAAGAGTAAAATTACTCAAAAATAATGTATTTAATATTTACTGTAAAGTAGTCTTGAAGGACCAACTTCATGGAATGAATCAGTAATAATTTATTCCATATTATTATGAGTAGACTCCATTCAAACCCTGTATTCCAGATAGATTAAAACTGTAATTAACGAATCCATGATAGTAATTATTTGCTTAACTGAAGAATATATGGTAATTTATCCTCTATATTAAAAAAGTCTGATGCCAATATTAGTGTATTTGCTATTTCTGGTCAAATGGGCGAGTGCAACATCATGGCCTTTCACTAAGAATTAAATGTTACCTACCAGTTAAATACTTTCGGTAAAATAAAATAAAATTTGCAATCAAATCGGATTAGCTATTATCATGGTCGAATCGGTGGGTTCATGGACAATAAAATTTCTACTTTTGTCTTAAAAATTAAACGATAATCGAGGGTTATTCGATCAAACCATTCCAAAAGGGAGGTTTCCAATCGTCAGTTCTGGAATGATATGTTTCCATAATGGAGTGAAAGACAATCCCAAAGAGAATCCGTGAGGATTCGTAACACGTGACAAAGAATAAAGTCAACAGACATTCTAAATGATGAAGTCTATTCTTAAGCAAGTTTCCGAATGGTAATATACATATGTTACAGCGAATCTGTGTAACTAGGGATTTCATGAAATCCCTAAAATATTCAGGGAATTCATGTAAGGTTAATTTGTGATATTTTCGTTAAGCCTACGGGAAAATTACTGAATGCCCGCTTAGGTCAACTGTACGCGGGTCAGTACGCCCCTCACGATTGGTTAGGTAAAGTCGCAATATTTTCGTTAAAACTAACAAAATATCACGACTTAACGTTACATGAAATCCCCGAACATTTTAGAGATTTCATGAAATCACTGGTTATCCAAATTCCCTGTAACATATATACTGTATATATATCAAAAGATTATACTGAACTAAAACTAACCGACCATTCATATATATATATATATATATATATATGTTACGCACAAACATCGAAATCGCTCAGTGAGCGAAAAAAAGAGCCCCAACGCGTTGTAGATGCACCTAAGTGACCACACACCGATGTTAAATATTTTTTCAATTCATTGCCGTTCTCAAACAACCGCAACGCGTTGTGGACGATTCGGAAATGACCACAACGCGTTGTGGACGATTCGGAACGACCACACACCTATGTCTTTCATCAAACTCTATTTAAACACGACGTATATTGAAATGATATAAACACGACGTATATTTATCGACGTATTCAGCGATTAAAAAGCAAAGTTAAGCAGATATGCTAGAAAAAAGATAAAGTCCTTTAAAAAATGATTATCAATAATTTTCCCGTAGGTTTCGATTAATTTTAAGCAACTTTAGAATGAGACGTAAATGTAAAAATTAACCAACTGGTTAGGTCAACTGAGTGCCCGGTTAGGTCACTTGTACGCCCTTGACGATTGGTTAGGTTAAGCCGAGATATTTTCGCTAGTTTTAACGAAAATATCACGACTTAACCTAACCAATCGTCAAAGGCGTACAGTTGACCTAATCGGACATTCAATTAACCTAACCGGGCACTCAATAATTTTCAAATCGTTCACAACGCGTTGTGGTTGTTTGAGAACGGCAATGAATTGAAAAAATATCGAACATCGGTGTATGGTCACTTAAGTGCATCCACAACGCGTTGTGGCTGTTTTTTACACTCACTGGGCGATTTCGATGTTTGAGTGTAACATACATATATATATATATATATACACACATGCCTATCTATTTTTAAATAGATAATTTCTCAGTATTAAAAATTAAAATTACTGAATCAGATTCCAAACAAAACGGGGAGAACACGTCTAAAAAAAGAACAAAAAAAAAACAAACCACTGATGACTTGCTGAGTTTGTTTATAAAATATTCAATCTTCATTGAGAAGAGTATTCGGATCAAGTAAATAAAGAATGTGGATTCTAGAACTGACATTCAATGTCACAGATGTGGATTTTGTGTCTTGTCATGATAATTTGACAGCGAGATGGGTTTTCTTATGTTAAATTGTGCGAATTTTTGAGTGATAATGATGTTAGTACAATATTATATATATATATATATATATATATATATATATATATATACAGGGCGTCCCAAAAAAATGTATACACACTTTAACAGCTGATAGCTCAATTGATGTTTTTTCTTTCCAAGTTAAACCCATTAGAATTAATAATGGCAGTCAGACTAAGCTTTGAACAAAGGAAATTCATTCTAAAATGCTACTGGAAGTGTGAAAACGCAGTTGAAGTGCAAAGACAGTTTAGGAGGGAGTTTCAAACAGATCCACCAACGCGACTTACCATCACTCGAATTAGAGATAAGTTTGAAGCCGATGGAACTGTTCAGAATGTCCACAAGAAGCGTTCCGGAAGACCACGGACATCGACAAGCCCCACAAAGCAAGAAAGAGTACTGGAAACGTATCACCAAAGTCCAAGAAAATCTGTGCGGCAAGCGAGTCGTGAGGTAGGAATTTCAGAATCGTCTGTCCAATGCATTTTGAAGCGCTGTCAATGGAAAAGTTACATTCCAAGATTAGTCCATGCTATTAATGAAGATGATCCGGACCGAAGAGTGGAGTATTGCGAGTGGTACTTGGCACGATGTGGATGTGGATTGGACGAAGGGGTTTCGTAGAATACCTTCCGCGTTCACCAGACCTCACACCACTAGACTTTTTTATGGGGATACTTAAAAGACAAAGTCTACGCTATAAAACCTGCAACAGTCGCTGAATTGAGAGCAGCCATTGAACGAGAATGCACACAAATACCAAACGAAATGTTTCGTGATGTTTGTGATTCCATTGCTTCGCGTTATCAGCAGTGCCTGGACCAGAACGGACGTCAGTTTGAAAACAGGCGTTGACAAAACAATTAAATAATGTCTGTAGATTCTATTACATTTTGAAAATGAAATGTATTTTAATAAACACTGCCTTTATAATTATTTAAAGTGTGTATACATTTTTTTGGGACGCCCTGTATATAGTATACTGTATACTCTGGTTGTAGAGTACTGAGAATTCTCTGATGATACCCTACTGGTAGAGATGGGAATGGCTTGATGGGAATTCTCGGGAGTCAATGCGTCAAAACTTCCGAATAGCTAATTAAGTTTAAAGGATGGTCACCTTTTAGGTACATAGCGTCTATGTATACAGATGGAAGCAGTGATGTCCCTCTAGATGTAAAAGTACAGTTGACTCTCGACTCTCCGCACAACTATGACGTCACACGTCAACTATCCGCACAAAATTGCCCGTATGACATCCGTTATATACTGGTAATTTTTCTATGATTGTATAATTGTTTTCTATTTTCTATAATAATTTTGCTTTTTTTTTTATATACTTTATACTGTATTTTTTATATTTATACTTTTTCTCTAAGTGTACGTCAAGTACCCCATTTTTCAACTATCCGCACGCCTCTAGGAACGGACATGTGCGGATAGTAAGACTAGAGAGTATACTGTAGTAGGAAGTGTTGGTCTGGTCTGGTTATAGTGCATTGGCCGCTGTCAATGTGAAAACGCTCGGAGGACAAAACTGAATAAACCTACAAAGAGGTCATAAGGGCCCAAGGGGAGTTGTTTGTGGGTGGAGCTGGGGATGGTGATGTTTCCATTTGATCATAAATGTAGTTGGAGGCGATGGTCAAGTCTGGTATTAGAACACGGAGTTCTCAAATTATAGCCTTCTCTTTACTTTTATTTATGTTTTTAATAGATGGAAATTCTCGGAAGTCAAAACGTCCGAAGAGCTATTATTAAATTATTTTGGGAAGCCAATCTTTTCCCCTTTCTTTCTTTTGTTCCTTCTTGTTTATTTCGGCATTACAAAGGGGTTGTTTGCAGGGTGGGATTGTCAGGTCTAGTTTGGTTTCAGATTACTGGAAGTTATCAGATGATACCCATTGGTAAAGAAGGGAGGCTTGATGGGATCTCTCAGGAATCAAAACCCCGAATAGACATTTTCAATTTCAGGGATGCTACTTGTGTATACAATATAAGATTGTTAGTACTTTTTAAGAAAATCACTGTATATCTAACTTAGCTAGCTAGAGAAATTTTTAGTTTTATACAGTAGTAGTGATGTTCCTTTTTGTAATAAATATAGTAGTAGTAGTTGGTTGGTCTGGTCTGGTTTCAGAGTATTGGGAGTTCTCAGATGATAGTAAGCTTGATGGGTATTCTCGGAGTCAAAACCTCCGAACAGACATATTCAGATTCAGGAAAGCTACTTAGCTAGAGTAGAAACTTAGTTTTAAATCGTGTGTAATAAAATTTCGTGAAAAAAGGAAAAAATTTGCACATATGTAAGCTATCGGGGAATTCTTAAATCTGGGGTGCTAGCCAGCTGAAAGTGCCTCTGGATTAGTGCTCCCTTATCTAAGTAAGTCCTATGCGAAGGACGCAATTTAAATTACATTATCATAAATCTTTCTTGAAAAAGGGAAGGGAAATCCTATACTGATGTACACTTTCGTGGGAATTCTTAAATTGGGGTGTGCTAACCGGTTGAAGGTGCTTCTGGATTAGTGCTCCCTTATCTAAGTAATTCCAGAGAGAAAGATGGCAATGTAAATAGTTCATTTTTAAAAGCAAGTCTCTCAGCACGATGGCCTTGGCATTTATCGAAGAAATGATGCAGCGATGAAATGATGACTTCTTGTATATAAATAAATTTTAAAATTCCATTAAAAATGCATGGTATAGATTAGATTCACTATTTTAGCGTTTCATGCTATGCTTTGTTTACCACTATCTTCTAATGCATAATTAGGTACACGAGATAACTGTACGTATGGTGTGACTGAACTCTGAAGCTATTATTTTCATTATATTTTTTCTTACTTTCCTATAAATCTTCTGTCAGCAGTGCTGGTGGAGAGGGTGAACCTTGTCTGTTCTAAATTTAACTGCAACTATTATTCCTGTGTAAAAGCTTAACAAGTCTATAAGTGTAAGCATGGCATCAGTTTTCAGTATTCTTTTTCAACATCTTGGGATAGCCTACAGGATCTCTCTCTCTCTCTCATATATATATATATATATATATATATATATATTATATATATATATATAATATATATATATATATATATATATATATATATATATATATATATATATATATATATATATATATATAATATATTATATTATATATATATATATATATATGAGAGAGAGAGAGAGATCCATTGTAGGCTATCCCAAGATGTTGAAAAAGAATACTGAAAACTGATGCCATGCTTACACTTATAGACTTGTTAAGCTTTTACACAGGAATAATAGTTGCAGTTAAATTTAGAACAGACAAGGTTCACCCTCTTCCACCAGCCACTGCTGACAGAAGATTTATAGGAAAGTAAGAAAAAATATAATGAAAATAATAGCTTCAGAGTTCAGTCACACCATACGTACAGTTATCTCGTGTACCTAATTATGCATTAGAAGATAGTGGTAAACAAAGCATAGCATGAAACGCTAAAATAGTGAATCTAATCTATACCATGCATTTTTAATGGAATTTTAAAATTTATTTATATACAAGAAGTCATCATTTCATCGCTGCATCATTTCTTCGATAAATGCCAAGGCCATCGTGCTGAGAGACTTGCTTTTAAAAATGAACTATTTACATTGCCATCTTTCTCTCTGGAATTACTTAGATAAGGGAGCACTAATCCAGAAGCACCTTCAACCGGTTAGCACACCCCAATTTAAGAATTCCCACGAAAGTGTACATCATGTATAGGATTTCCCTTCCCTTTTTCAAGAAAGATTTATGATAATGTAATTTAAATTGCGTCCTTCGCATAGGACTTACTTAGATAAGGGAGCACTAATCCAGAGGCACTTTCAGCTGGCTAGCACCCCAGATTTAAGAATTCCCCGATAGCTTACATATGTGCAAATTTTTTCCTTTTTTCACGAAATTTTATTACACACGATTTAAAACTAAGTTTCTACTCTAGCTAAGTAGCTTTCCTGAATCTGAATATGTCTGTTCGGAGGTTTTGACTCCCGAGAATACCCATCAAGCTTACTATCATCTGAGAACTCCCAATACTCTGAAACCAGACCAGACCAGACCAACTACTACTACTATATTTATTACAAAAAGGAACATCACTACTACTGTATAAAACTAAAAATTTCTCTAGCTAGCTAAGTTAGATATACAGTGATTTTCTTAAAAAGTACTAACAATCTTATATTGTATACACAAGTAGCATCCCTGAAATTGAAAATGTCTATTCGGGGGTTTTGATTCCTGAGAGATCCCATCAAGCCTCCCTTCTTTACCAATGGGTATCATCTGATAACTTCCAGTAATCTGAAACCAAACTAGACCTGACAATCCCACCCTGCAAACAACCCCTTTGTAATGCCGAAATAAACAAGAAGGAACAAAAGAAAGAAAGGGAAAAGATTGGCTTCCCAAAATAATTTAATAATAGCTCTTCGGACGTTTTGACTTCCGAGAATTTCCATCTATTAAAAACATAAATAAAAGTAAAGAGAAGGCTATAATTTGAGAACTCCGTGTTCTAATACCAGACTTGACCATCGCCTCCAACTACATTTATGATCAAATGGAAACATCACCATCCCCAGCTCCACCCACAAACAACTCCCCTTGGGCCCTTATGACCTCTTTGTAGGTTTATTCAGTTTTTGTCCTCCGAGCGTTTTCACATTGACAGCGGCCAATGCACTATAACCAGACCAGACCAACACTTCCTACTACAGTATACTCTCTAGTCTCTACTATCCGCACATGTCCGTTCCTAGAGGCGTGCGGATAGTTGAAAAATGGGGGTACTTGACGTACACTTAGAGAAAAAGTATAAATATAAAAAATATACAGTATAAAGTATATAAAAAAAAAAAGCAAAATTATTATAGAAAATAGAAAACAATTATACAATCATAGAAAAATTACCAGTATATAACGGATGTCATACGGGCAATTTTGTGCGGATAGTTGACGTGTGACGTCATAGTTGTGCGGAGAGTCGAGAGTCAACTGTACTTTTACATCTAGAGGGACATCACTGCTTCCATCTGTATACATAGACGCTATGTACCTAAAGAGGTGACCATCCTTTAAACTTAATTAGCTATTCGGAAGTTTTGACGCATTGACTCCCGAGAATTCCCATCAAGCCATTCCCATCTCTACCAGTAGGGTATCATCAGAGAATTCTCAGTACTCTACAACCAGAGTATATACTATATACAGGGCGTCCCAAAAAAATGTATACACACTTTAAATAATTATAAAGGCAGTGTTTATTAAAATACATTTCATTTTCAAAATGTAATAGAATCTACAGACATTATTTAATTGTTTTGTCAACGCCTGTTTTCAAACTGACGTCCGTTCTGGTCCAGGCACTGCTGATAACGCGAAGCAATGGAATCACAAACATCACGAAACATTTCGTTTGGTATTTGTGTGCATTCTCGTTCAATGGCTGCTCTCAATTCAGCGACTGTTGCAGGTTTTATAGCGTAGACTTTGTCTTTTAAGTATCCCCATAAAAAAAAGTCTAGTGGTGTGAGGTCTGGTGAACGCGGAAGGTATTCTACGAAACCCCTTCGTCCAATCCACATCCACATCGTGCCAAGTACCACTCGCAATACTCCACTCTTCGGTCCGGATCATCTTCATTAATAGCATGGACTAATCTTGGAATGTAACTTTTCCATTGACAGCGCTTCAAAATGCATTGGACAGACGATTCTGAAATTCCTACCTCACGACTCGCTTGCCGCACAGATTTTCTTGGACTTTGGTGATACGTTTCCAGTACTCTTTCTTGCTTTGTGGGGCTTGTCGATGTCCGTGGTCTTCCGGAACGCTTCTTGTGGACATTCTGAACAGTTCCATCGGCTTCAAACTTATCTCTAATTCGAGTGATGGTAAGTCGCGTTGGTGGATCTGTTTGAAACTCCCTCCTAAACTGTCTTTGCACTTCAACTGCGTTTTCACACTTCCAGTAGCATTTTAGAATGAATTTCCTTTGTTCAAAGCTTAGTCTGACTGCCATTATTAATTCTAATGGGTTTAACTTGGAAAGAAAGAAACATCAATTGAGCTATCAGCTGTTAAAGTGTGTATACATTTTTTTGGGACGCCCTGTATATATATATATATATATATATATATATATATATATATATATATATTTGTACTAACATCATTATCACTCAAAAATTCGCACAATTTAACATAAGAAAACCCATCTCGCTGTCAAATTATCATGACAAGACACAAAATCCACATCTGTGACATTGAATGTCAGTTCTAGAATCCACATTCTTTATTTACTTGATCCGAATACTCTTCTCAATGAAGATTGAATATTTTATAAACAAACTCAGCAAGTCATCAGTGGTTTGTTTTTTTTTTGTTCTTTTTTTAGACGTGTTCTCCCCGTTTTGTTTGGAATCTGATTCAGTAATTTTAATTTTTAATACTGAGAAATTATCTATTTAAAAATAGATAGGCATGTGTGTATATATATATATATATATGTATGTTACACTCAAACATCGAAATCGCCCAGTGAGTGTAAAAAACAGCCACAACGCGTTGTGGATGCACTTAAGTGACCATACACCGATGTTCGATATTTTTTCAATTCATTGCCGTTCTCAAAAACCTCAACGCGTTGTGAACGATTTGAAAATTATTGAGTGCCCGGTTAGGTTAATTGAATGTCCGATTAGGTCAACTGTACGCCTTTGACGATTGGTTAGGTTAAGTCGTGATATTTTCGTTAAAACTAGCGAAAATATCTCGGCTTAACCTAACCAATCGTCAAGGGCGTACAAGTGACCTAACCGGCACTCAGTTGACCTAACCAGTTGGTTAATTTTTACATTTACGTCTCATTCTAAAGTTGCTTAAAATTAATCGAAACCTACGGGAAAATTATTGATAATCATTTTTTAAAGGACTTTATCTTTTTTCTAGCATATCTGCTTAACTTTGCTTTTTAATCGCTGAATACGTCGATAAATATACGTCGTGTTTATATCATTTCAATATACGTCGTGTTTAAATAGAGTTTGATGAAAGACATAGGTGTGTGGTCGTTCCGAATCGTCCACAACGCGTTGTGGTCATTTCCGAATCGTCCACAACGCGTTGCGGTTGTTTGAGAACGGCAATGAATTGAAAAAATATTTAACATCGGTGTGTGGTCACTTAGGTGCATCTACAACGCGTTGGGGCTCTTTTTTTCGCTCACTGAGCGATTTCGATGTTTGTGCGTAACATATATACAGTATATATATATATATATGAATGGTCGGTTAGTTTTAGTTCAGTATAATCTTTTGATATATATATACAGTATATATGTTACAGGGAATTTGGATAACCAGTGATTTCATGAAATCTCTAAAATGTTCGGGGATTTCATGTAACGTTAAGTCGTGATATTTTGTTAGTTTTAACGAAAATATTGCGACTTTACCTAACCAATCGTGAGGGGCGTACTGACCCGCGTACAGTTGACCTAAGCGGGCATTCAGTAATTTTCCCGTAGGCTTAACGAAAATATCACAAATTAACCTTACATGAATTCCCTGAATATTTTAGGGATTTCATGAAATCCCTAGTTACACAGATTCGCTGTAACATATGTATATTACCATTCGGAAACTTGCTTAAGAATAGACTTCATCATTTAGAATGTCTGTTGACTTTATTCTTTGTCACGTGTTACGAATCCTCACGGATTCTCTTTGGGATTGTCTTTCACTCCATTATGGAAACATATCATTCCAGAACTGACGATTGGAAACCTCCCTTTTGGAATGGTTTGATCGAATAACCCTCGATTATCGTTTAATTTTTAAGACAAAAGTAGAAATTTTATGTCCATGAACCCACCGATTCAACCATGATAATAGCTAATCCGATTTGATTGCAAATTTTATTTTATTTTACCGAAAGTATTTAACTGGTAGGTAACATTTAATTCTTAGTGAAAGGCCATGATGTTGCACTCGCCCATTTGACCAGAAATAGCAAATACACTAATATTGGCATCAGACTTTTTTAATATAGAGGATAAATTACCATATATTCTTCAGTTAAGCAAATAATTACTATCATGGATTCGTTAATTACAGTTTTAATCTATCTGGAATACAGGGTTTGAATGGAGTCTACTCATAATAATATGGAATAAATTATTACTGATTCATTCCATGAAGTTGGTCCTTCAAGACTACTTTACAGTAAATATTAAATACATTATTTTTGAGTAATTTTACTCTTGGCATCTAATGTCCAATCTGAATTGCATTTACGTTATTTTTTTTGTAATACATATAGAGCGAGATTATCGATAAACTGTATACCTATATATGATTTCAGGTACCAAGAATACAGTTGAACAAAAATAATCCTGTGTGTGTATATATATATATATATACATATATATTTTTTACTTGAAGAAAGCCTACAGTAACAAATTTAGAGTGTAGAATGAAGGCTTTTCAAAATGGCTTAAGAGAAGACTTAATTCCATTACAAGCTTTTTTTCTTAGAATGTGTTGCGTTCCAATGCGAGAAAGAAAGCAAACTCACTTACCGGAATTATAGGATAAATTCCTATATCATTCTTCAACACGAAATTAATACATAAGCAGCGCATAATTACTGAATAAAATAGTACATAATTATACTCTCTAAAACAAGAAAGTTTAGGATCGACCTGAGTTCGACCCCATTGCAGCATCCCGCCTCAGTTGGAGGATTTGAAATAGACATTTGCGTTCTAATCTCATCTCGTCTCTACGCATGGCTGATCAGGAATTTGCACAGTGTGTGTGTGTATATATATATTTTTATATATGTAAAGGACGATGCTTGTGTAGAAGAGCGTTCCGCACAAAGATGAGTAAGGAGAAGAACAAATGAAAAACCGAGGTACCATCCGGGATCGAACCCGGGATCATCCGATTGCCGGTCAGATATGCTATCCACTACACCATGGACCCTCAGGGCATTGGTTTCTGCTCGTATGTAGAAATTACGACTTCTGATTGATTGAGGTCATGGTGTAGTGGATAGCATATCTGACCGGGTTCGATTCCCGGGTGGTACCTCGTTTTCATTTGTTCGTTTTCCTCCTCATCTTGTGCGGAACGCTTTTCTACGAGCGTCGTTCTTTACATTAATTGTACTGTGTGTGTTGTTGTTTGCAGTTAAAAATGTGTATATGTACGGCATGCGAAGGTGCCCCCTCAGGGCATTGGTTTCTGCTCGTATGTACGAGAATTACGACGTCTGATTGATCAAGGTCCATGGTGTAGTGGATAGCATATCTGACCGGCAATCGGATGATCCCGGGTTCGATTTCCCGGGTGGTACTCGTTTTTCATTTGTTTGTTCTCCCTCCTCATCTTGTGCGGAACGCTCTTCTACACAAGCGTCGTTTCTTTACATTAATTATACTGTGTTGTTTGCAGTTAAAATGTGTATTATATATATATATATGTATATATAATATATATGGATATGAATTGTCTGTGACATCTTCGTCAGCAAAATGTTAATTTTTTCTTATACGGAAATATATAAAAATGTCAAATAATTTTTGCAATTCGGAGGATTTTCTTCCCCAAAAAATATATCTCCTTTTGTCAATTAGTTCCAAAATCTCTCGAATTTCTCGCATATTTTTGGAACTTGAAATATTTCCAATTTTTTTTTTTTTTTATTTCTTCGGTGGGAGGTGAACGAGAAAAGGGGGGTCATCAGTAAATTAATACAAAAATTGTTTTGTTTTTTTCATTTATCAATTAATTAGTAACTGGAAGTTAATTAGGACTGAAAAAAAGCTTTAAATTGAGTGAAGAAACTTGGGTCTTATTTTGATATGCATACCGTCTATTTTAGTTGAATATAAAATCCTAATGGCCAATTCCTCCTACATTTTCGTCGGTGGTTATTGAAGTTACATTAGATCCTACATGTGATGGCTTTTATTTTTTAAAATTTGTAATCGCTTACTCTTCCGTTAGGTAGGAGGGGTTTCATTAGGAAGTTTAGAGAATACCGTTTTTACCATATATAATGTTATTTTTCCGAATTTCACTCGCTTTAAGATTTTAATTAAAAAACTCGATCAAATTACTACGACTTCAAGCTACCTCAGATTTTACACACGCCGTTTGGTTTAAAGTTAGGTTAAGTTAATCTAACCAAACCTAACGTA
>JAJOZX010011732.1:0-20000 GCA_023014485.1 Bathynomus jamesi
CAATAGATATAATTTTGTTTCATTAAATAAGGTTTTCTCAACTAAAGCGCTTGTCAAACATTGTGTGCCACAGGGCTTAATTCTGAGTCCACTGTTATTTTTATTATAAAGGGTGATCCAGAGAAATGGGACCCAAAAGAAACCCCTGTAACTCTTAAAGTGTAAGTCCTTTTATAAAATCATACGCATCATTCGAAAGAGATAGTTACAAGTTTGTACAGGATTGTATAGTTTTGACAATACATGACAAGATAAGATACAAAACAAAATAAAAGTGTTAGTTAAAACTAACCCTTCAAGATGACTGCATGGACTGTGGAACAGCTGCGTTTCATAACTGAGCAATATTATGAGCATGGAAGTAGTGTAGTTTCAGCTCAAAGATCTTCCAAGACAAATTTTCAGATGTCAAAATCACCTTCTAAGAAAGTAATCCGTCGTGTGTCGAAATTTTTCCCTAACTGGCAGCATTGGAAAAAGAAAACCAACTGGAAGAGTGCGCACAGCAAGGATAGACGAGATCATTAACAGAACTCATGAAATTGTACAGGATAATCCTAACATAAGCATCAGACGTGCTTCTCAGCTGTTAGGAGTTGGATATGGTACAACACACCGTATATTCAAGCAAAATTTAATGCTCTTTCCAAATAAATTCAAACAGTGCAACAACTGAACGATGGAGATTTCGCACGAAGACGACAATTCTGTCAATGGATCCAACAGAAGGTAAATGACACACACCAATTTTCTAGCAACTTTGATTATGTCAGACGAAGCCCATTTTCACTTGAATGGAACTGTAAACAAACAAAATTGTCGTTTCTGGGCAACAGAAAATCCATTGAATATTACCGAAGTCCCGTTGCATAGTCAGCGTGTAACTGTTTGGTGTGGTCTTACTGCATCTCAGATCATAGGGCCGTACTTTTTCGAGGATTCCACCGGAACACGGTCACTGTAAATGGTGATCGCTACGAAAAAAAGTTGACCGATTTCCTTATTCCTAAATTAAGAGATCTTTGTCTAGAAAACCACTGGTTCCAACAAGACGGAGCTACCTGCCATACCACGAGGGACTGCATGGCAGTTTTGCGTCAAACGTTTCCAGGCGAGTTAATCTCAGATTTGGAGACGTTGAATGGCCCGCAAGGTCTCCGGATTTTTCTCCCTTAGATTATTATCTCTGGGGATATTTAAAGAGTAGGGTCTACAGAAATAACCCAACGACCTTGCAAGAATTGAAGGCCGCCATCACAAATGAGATACAGGCCATACCACCGCACACTCTTGCAAAAGTGATGCCGAACTTACAAGCGAGAACACTGGAATGCTTGGCAACTATGGAGCACATTTGAAAGGAGTCATTTTTAAAAAATAAATATTTCATAATAAACTTGTAACTCTACTCTTTCGAATGATATATAGTTTTTATGAAAGGAATTAAATATTAAGAATATTTGGCTTTTTTTTATGGGTCCCATTTATCTGGATCACCCAGTATATGAATGACCTTACACGTTCATCTGATATACTGAACTTCATAATGTTTGCAGATGATACAACTGCGTCTCTTTCTTGCAAAGATCTTAATTCAGCCATGAATATATTTAATTAAGAATTTATCAGTGTAATGAAATGGTTCACCGCCAATAAACTCTTCCTAAATACTAGTAAAACAAATTTTATGATTTTTTCTAATAAAAAAATATGTATCTTGTTCAACTTAATGTTAATGAAATTGGTGTAAAGGAGTGTACTGTAACAAAATTTCTTGGTGTAATGCTTGATAAGAATTTACAATGGAGTGATCCTGTAAATTATATAGCGAAAAATATTTCAAAGAGCTTTGCTATGATGTTTAAACTTAGAAATGTAGTCCCTGAACAGCTTTTATTGACTTTTTATCATACTCTTGTTCTTCCTTATATAACGTACTGCACTCTTGTTTGGGGAAACTCCGCTAACAACGCTTTAAGCAGTATCTTTGTCATCCAAAAAAGAGCAATAAAGTTATTATCTGAGGCTGATTTTCCTTGATCACTCTAGTGAATTATTTAAAGAGCTAAAACTACTAAAGCTCAATGATGTAATCAAAGTGGCACATTTTATTTTTATTTACGAGTGTAAGAACAAAATTATTAGTTAACTTACAATGGGTAAATAGATATTTTGTAACTCATCAAGAAATCCATTCATATTTGACCAGAAATAGATCAAAGAATGTTATACCTCAATTTAGATTGTCTTCATCTCAGAAATTACCCATTTTCGTTGAATTAAAACTATGGAATGACTTAAATGCTGATATAAAAATTATTGAATGTAAATTCGTTTAAAACCAAGTTGAAATCTCGAGTAATAATGGCATACTGATAAAAATATAGGATTAATGTACAGTACATTACTATTGTTTATTCATTTCTCGTGTGTAATGTAGAATTAAAGAGACATTACTCGTGATTGTTCAATGTTCAATTCTTATCTCTCATGTATAATATTGATTTCTTTGTCTGGTATTGGTATAATATCCTGAATAATGACTCTGCATTTGTTATATCGATAATGATAATTTAAGATTAATACATACCTTAATTAATAACAGTGGTAGTGATGTAGCGGATGTCATTTTTTTCACATCCGCGGATGCGGATGCGGATGGGGATGTTTCATTTCAACATCCGCGGATGCGGATGCGGATGTCTACATTTTCGTTATTTTTTTAGGATATATTCGAGATTTGTTGTGTTTAACGCATATAATAAGTTATTATATAGAGAGAGCTGTAGCTATAATGTAGTATAATTGATTAATTGTACAATAATTGCTGTACTTTTCTCTGAACATATAAAATAATATCAAGCATCTAACTAATATAGAAATCAATTAGTGAATTCGTCTGCAAATAAATTCGTTATATTTTGTTGAGTTTCAGCCACAATTATAAACCATAATTGTGTTACCAGGATGCGGGACGTGAACCCAACTCAAATGCACCCACCGACCTCTTTCCCAACCTCCACCCTTATAGAAAGAGATCTTTAATTAGCTTGATAACTATTTATATTAAGTTTAAAGTTTTTATTAGGCATATTTATAAATGAGTAATTAAAATAAAGTAAACTAAGATGTTCATCGTTTAATGTTCAAACTTAATTATAGGAAGGTTATGCTTAAGGAACATTAATTTTTTCTGCCTTTTCTCTGCTGCCAGTCTGTTTCTCTTTTCATCATATATTAATCCAGCACTGCTAAATAATCTCTCGCTTGGTACGTTTGTTGGAGGACAGGCTAAATGTTTCCTTGCAAGTTTACTCAAGTATGGATAGATATTCTGTGTATTTTTCCACCAACTAATAGGATTGTCACATGCAGCCAGGCGTTTTTCTTGGTGATAGCTCTCGATCATTTTTACTACATCTTTTGACATCGCGTAGGTCTCGTCATTGCTGCTTGACTCAAGAACTGAGAGACAGGTTCTGTGATATATTTGCTTGTTGAAAGTGTTGGTTCTGTCACTGAAACTTTTATTCTTTTGGTGGGTGGCGAAGCGACAGATTCAAGAGATTGAAGCTCTTCAACTGTTTTGCCAAGTGATGATTTAACTCGTTCTAATGTACTAGGTGAAAATAACTTAGCTTTGTAACGTGGATCTAAGTAGGTTGCAAGAGAGTAACTTCATACAAGAACAGCCTCTCGTCTTGTCGCTTGCATCACTTTTGCGCACAATGAACTAGTTCTATTAATATAGTAGAATTTGATAATTTCCGCTTATTAATGACATTTTATCTCAACGGTCCACATCCGCACGACATCCGCAGTCCAAAGTGCGGATGCGGATGCGGATGCGATAAAATGTGCGGATGTTCCGCGGATGCGGATGCGGATGTGACCTACATCACTAAACAGTGGTATGGATCAATTTTGCTGTCAAGGGTTTTGTAAGTGATTCTTATAGAGTTTTTCCTGCTGATTTCGAATCTGCAATCCGTTTTTCTCAATCAGCTCAGGTTATCCGGCTATGGCCTCATAAGTAAAATAGAATTTTTCGTGATTTTGTCAAAGCGGAATTGGAACAGTAACATCTATCATCACTTGTTTCACTTGTATAATATCTTTTTTTACTTTTCAGGCATATAGATAAAATATTTCATAATGAATAGAGCGTGTAAAAATGGGTTCTAGGAAATTTCGCCGCAAACATTTTCGCCGTAGGAAAATTCGCCGTAAACATTTTCGCCGTAAACATTTTCGCCGTAAGACAAATTCGCCGTAAGGACATTTCGCCGTAAATTTTTTTAAAAATAATCAATGGATGATTATTTAAGAAATTTATTTAACCAAACTATCACGACTTAACCTAACCAATCGTCAATGCCGTACAGTGAGTTTCAAAGTAAGATAAGGAATTTATTTAAGAAATTTATTTAACCAAACTATCACGACTTAACCTAACCAATCGTCAATGCCGTACAGTGAGTTTCAAAGTAAGATAAGGAATTTATTTAAGAAATTTTTAACCAAACTATCACGACTTAACCTAACCAATCGTCAATGCCGTACAGTGAGTTTCAAAGTAAGATAAGGAATTTATTTAAGAAATTTATTTAACCAAACTATCACGACTTAACCTAACCAATCGTCAATGCCGTACAGTGAGTTTCAAAGTAAGATAAGGAATTTATTTAAGAAATTTATTTAACCAAACTATCACGACTTAACCTAACCAATCGTCAATGCCGTACAGTGAGTTTCAAAGTAAGATAAGGAATTTATTTAAGAAATTTATTTAACCAAACTATCACGACTTAACCTAACCAATCGTCAATGCCGTACAGTGAGTTTCAAAGTAAGATAAGGAATTTATTTAAGAAATTTATTTAACCAAACTATCACGACTTAACCTAACCAATCGTCAATGCCGTACAGTGAGTTTCAAAGTAAGATAAGGAATTTATTTAAGAAATTTATTTAACCAAACTATCACGACTTAACCTAACCAATCGTCAATGCCGTACAGTGAGTTTCAAAGTAAGATAAGGAATTTATTTAAGAAATTTATTTAACCAACTATCACGACTTAACCTAACCATCGTCAATGCCGTACAGTGAGTTTCAAAGTAAGATAAGGAATTTATTTAAGAAATTTATTTAACCAAACTATCACGACTTAACCTAACCAATCGTCAATGCCGTACAGTGAGTTTCAAAGTAAGATAAGGAATTTATTTAAGAAATTTATTTAACCAAACTATCACGACTTAAACCTAACCAATCGTCAATGCCGTACAGTGAGTTTCAAAGTAAGATAAGGAATTTATTTAAGAAATTTATTTAACCAAACTATCACGACTTAACCTAACCAATCGTCAATGCCGTACAGTATAAAGAATTTTAATTGTGGTAGACTGCTCGAAGCTAGGTAGACCGCACACTTAACCAGCACCGGCTATTATAAGGGTTCAGTTAAACTTTTTTTTTAATTTTAATTTTATTTTATTTACGGCGAAATGTCCTTACGGCGAATTTGTCTTACGGCGAAAATGTTTACGGCGAAAATGTTTACGGCGAATTTTCCTACGGCGAAAATGTTTACGGCGAATTTTCCGGTCACGGTAAAAATGATCCCAATAGATTCTGCTACATATGTGGGACGGTTACCATGCCAAATAACCAGTCCCAAATCACTAAATTTGTGAAGACAATGTATAGAGCATACTTTGGAATGAAGCTAGGGGACCAGGACAAAAATTTCGCCCCTCATAGTGCTGCAAGACGTGCACTGAAAATTTGAGAAGATGGAGCAAAGGCAGAGCGAAATCTTTGCCTTTTGGAATTCCCATGATTTGGAGAGAAGGAAAGGATCACGTGACAGATTGCTATTTCTGCATGACAAACCTCCAAGGTGGGCTTATAAATTTATTTTTCTTAAATATTTTGAAATCCTCGTATGAAACTTGACATAATATTCACCATAATGTAATATTCACCATATATAGCATAATATTCACCATAATGTAATATTCACCATATATAGCATAATATTCACCATAATGGTAATCATACATTTACATATACATATTGTTATAGAAAATACATTTACACATACATATGTTATACAAGTTACATTTACATATACAATGATTGTATATTTTCTTTCTTTTTCATTCATATTGTCCCCGAAGGGACAATATGAATGAAAAAGAAAGAAAATATACAGACTCCATCGACCTATTTCATATCTTACAGACCGCAGCCTTCCTCACGAGCCGCCACTGTCTGGATGCTTCTTCTATTTCATATGCAAGTTTTATAGCCATGTTTCTGTGTTTCTATTTTCAGGAGTTAACAAGAAGAATAAACACATTGTTGTATACCCTGACATTCCTTCTGCTATGAGACCTGTACCCCATGGTCCTGGAATTCCAATACCCGACCTACCTCAAACCCTGGACTTCGATGATTCTGATGATGAATCAATGACCAATGCCAATGACCAGTCCCAGTCGTATATACCTCAAAATACCGCTTCAAATGAGCCGAGGCCTCTCAACCAGGCCAAACTTAATGATCTTACCAGGGATTTAGGACTTTCCAAATTAGCTGCCGAGATCTTGGGCTCACGACTTCGAGAGGACAACTTGCTGGCTCCGGGAACAACATTCTCCTGGTATAGGAAACGAGAGGAAGAATTCCGCAAGTTTTTTGCAGTGCACGAAAATACCTCTTCCTTAGTGCACTGCTGCAATGTTGAGGGGCTAATCGAATCCTTGGGCCTGCCATATAACGCATCAGAATGGAGGCTATTTATAGACTCGTCTAAACGAAGTTTGAAAGCAGTACTTCTCAACATTGGGAATAGGGTTGTATCAGTCCCTGTAGCACATTCCGTACAACTTACTGAGAGCTACGATAACATGAAAATTTTACTGGATGCTCTCGTATACGACCAACATAACTGGAGGGTGGAGATTTGAAGGTAATACTAATATCATAAGTAAACTATTGCTATTGACTATGTGTTTTTTCCAAAGGTTATTTGAGAGCGTATAAGAACACTTAACTTCCCCACAGAAGTGATACAGTCCAATGCATAGATTTTTTTATCTGATAGAACAAATTCTCTAAATTCTTTAAATATTTTCATTTTTTTCAGATTGTGGCATTTGTATTGGGAATGCAAGGGGGATACACGAAATACCCATGTTTCCTCTGCAAATGGGATAGCCGAGCGGATGAGAAGCACTATGCACAGCGTGAATGGGCATCCAGAGAGAATTTTGAACCTGGGTCACATAATGTCGTTTCAGTGCCCCTTGTACCACCAACAAAACTTTTGCTCCCACCACTTCATATTAAGCTGGGCTTGATGAAAAATTTCATCAAATCAATGAATAAGGAGGGTTCAGCATTCCGATATCTCGAGAGTAAATTTCCTCATATATCTGATGCTAAACTAAATGCTGTGGTTTTTGATGGTCCTCAAATTCGAACTTTGATCAAGGATACTCAGTTCGAAAACGCAATGACTCCAACTGAGAAGAATGCCTGGCAGGCATTCAAATCAGTTGTCACTGATTTTCTTGGCAAGCGTAGAAGTCCAGAATACGAGTCCGTTGTCGAAAACTTGATGGAAGCTTTCAAAGCTCATGGGTCGCGCATGTCCATAAAAATGCACTTTTTGTGGTCCCACTTGGACTATTTTCCTAAATTGCGGGGATTATAGTGAGGAACAGGGTGAACGATTTCACCAAGATATCAAAATAATGGAAGAGAAGTACCAGGGAAACTGGGATATCAATATGCTGGCGGACTATTGCTGGTGTTTGAAGCGAGACGTGCCCGAAGAAAAACACAGACGGAAAGCCAAAAAAACTTCATTCCTTCCTCAATAAACTTTTTTCCATATTCATTGTATGAATAAAAGTATTTATTTACAATGTTTTCATTTTTCACGAGTGGTCTTTTAATATTACTCGTATCTACAGTGTTTAAGCTAAAAAAATCAATAAATTTGGGGATAAAATTGGACTTATAATAAATGGCCAATAGAGAAAAAACCTGACCTGATTGAGGAAAACCAATGTCATTTTCGAATTCAGCATGGTCGAATTATATAATATGAGTTGAAAAAACCCTCACAGCAGACAAAAAAATTTCATATGCATACCAGTGTATAACACTTGTTCGTGATTTATATATTATTATTAATAATAATTATCTGTTTTATTTTTAATAAGAGCCCAGTAAAGCCTAAAGCTGAAGGGCCAAATTAAATAAAATAAATAGTCCAACTTCACAATTATTTAGTTCATTGTAAATTGCAAAAGAACTGTATTCATTTTATTATTAATAATAATAAAGGTTATTCAGTTCAATATATATGTTAGCGGAATGTGGATAGTTGCCTAATGTTGCCATTATGCAAGATATTGCCTAATGTTGATATGTAATTTCCACATTACGCCTAACATATGTTACCTAACCTAACCTAACCTGGCACTACGTTAGGCTAAGTTAGGTAATATATGTTTCGCGTAACGCGAAAATTTCTAATATCAACATTAGGCAATATCTTGCATAATGGCAACATTAGGCAACTATCCACATTACGCGTAACATATATATATGAAAATGTTGATGTTTTGGATATGATATGTTGTACAGTGCTTACAATAAGTCTCGCGCCTCTGTCTCGTCCCAAGCTAGTCTGTTAGGTATAAAATGGGCGGTCCTTATGGCAGCGGAGGTGTGTTCGGATTGGTGCACATAATTGCTCTAACCCCATCAATGACGTCCATTATTACGTCACTTCTGCTACATTTTAGTGTTTAAAATACAAATGATTAAGAAGCAGAATGACCAAGTTTCGGGATGTTGGGATGGTTATGGAGCAATCCTAGTCATCATAATATTAGCTGGGCATTACATTATACCGTCTCAATATATACTGTAGACTATAGAGAACGACTAATTCGGAAAATATCCCAAATCATGCATGATACCTAAGTTATTTTGACGCAGGTCTAAATTATTTGCTCAAATGCAATGATTGATATTAAGTAATTGTTGGAATTGTTGTCAATATTGTTGTGATACATATCCTACGTGAAGAATCTAATGATCAAATTCCTCAGTGAACCTCCCACGCGCTTGCATTTCGAGGAAGTCACGGTCGTCTCACTAATAGATAGTTTATCCATTGTTTTAAGTGGTAACCTATTCCATCTTATCAAAGTCATTAGTCTAAAGCAAGACTGGTGGGCCGTGAATCAGAGAAATTTGCATTTGATTTGTTCATCGTAATTATTGCGTAATATAGTATACTGTATATAGTAGTATATAAGAGTTTATTGGTAGCATATCATATGACAATTCCCATAAACATGTGATGGCCTCGATGTTGCCAGTTTTTATTTTTTTCCTGAAACTATTACCTTCTCATAGTTTGTTTCAACAAAGCATATATTATCATCTCCACGAGCGTAGACATTGCAAGAAAAGATTCTAACTAAGGATAAGTAAGTTCTTTCATGGTCACGATATATACTTTTATAGATGTCAAACATAAAAATATAATAAAATTCTATATTAACATAAATATACAGTATATTCGATACACATTTACGTCATGGCTTTAACATCAGTATTTCGTATAGCTTCTCCGGCATCAATAATTTCTTACAATCGTTGCGGCATAGAAGAGGCCAGATTGTAGGGAATGTTTGGTGTTCGACGTAAGCTCTCCCAACTATTCCTCGTGTGAGCTAAAAGTGCTTCAAATGTTCTTCATTGCGTTGCTCCCATTCGTTAATCATTATTGCCCAAAGGTTTTCAATCGGATCATATCAGGAGAACGTGGTGGCAGAATTAGATTAATAATCTAGGGCTCCCTTTCCTCCTCCCTTCATAATTCCCCACCCAACCTCGTTTCCTTCGACATAGCAACGCTTACCTCCATCCTCATTCCACTTCCTTCATTAAACCTATTATCGCTTTTACTGTCCCTTCCTTCCATCCTTCAATGCCAGCGTTCTTAAACCTAGCACATAAATTATATAATATGGAATCTAACACCTTAGATCTCTACGCATTCATGTTACTTGAAGACGCCTGTGTCTTAGGGAATCTAAGTGTTGAGAGTGGGCTTGAGCGGTAGCCTATAGATTACTACAGATGACCTTGAACGCTCTAACTATTTAAAAATGATTATTTATTACGCACATCATATGGCATAATACTCACATGAATTTTAGTATCTTACACTATAGGAATGGAATTGAATCCTACCAGAGTTAAAAAGTCGCAAAATATGATAGATTAGTTTGTATTAAGAGGTTACTAAGAGAAAGGATTTGGGATAGAGCGGAAGGCAGAGAGTATATTTTCTCGAGTTTCGGTTATTATTAACGTTATATGAATACATTGCCATGCGGTGTGATGAGAGAGAGAGAGTTACAAGGAGTTACAAGGAAAAGAAGTACCATCAAAGGCCTTGCGGCCCATACCGAGGAGGTACCAATGGAAACGGGTGCCAGGGAAAATTTTCTACACCCTCAAATAGTGTGCAAGATTTGATCTAACCTTTTCTTGAACTGATCCACAGAGGAACTGTTCACAACTTCTGAAGGTAACCTGTTCCACGTGTCACAAATCTTATACGTAAAGTAATTCCCACACACACTAGTCCTTAGTCCTAAACCGCTTCAAATCCAACTTCCAACCATTGTTGCGAGTTGGGTTATCATTTAAACTAAACATGCTTCTAAAATCGACATCGTTGAACCCGCGTAAGAACTTGAAAACCTCGATCAGTTGACCGCGCAGCCTCCGAGTTTCCAGCGAAAACAAGTTCAGGGCGCGTAACCGTCGATTGTAGCCCATGTGCCTAACGGAAGGGATTAACTTTGTGGCCCTCGCTGCACTCGCTCCAGCCTCTCAATATCTTTCCTGAGGGTGCGCGACCAGAACTGCACAGCATACTCCAGGTGCGGCCGAACAAGGGAATTGTAAAGTGAGAGCACAATCTCCTTGTTCCGAAACTGAAATTGCCTCCTGATATAACCCAATAGTTTCTGGGCTTTCTTTTCCACCTCTACACACTGTTTCGTAAACTTAAGGTCGCTGCTAATTAGCACACCCAAGTCCTTTTCTAAATCAGTCACCTCGATATTACTACCCAACATCGAGTAGTCCGACTTGGGATTGGCGTAGCCAATGTGCATCACTTTGCATTTACCCAAGTTAAACGGCATTTGCCATTTTTCGGACCACTCTCCTATCCTACCTAGGTCCGCACGCAGTTCCTCGATCGCTTCGGGCGTCCCAAACATTGGCCCCAAACTTGGTGTCATCATCGAATTTGGCGATCCGACTGACGATGCCACCGTCGATATCATTTATGTAAATGATAAACAACAGCGGCCCCAAAACGGAACCCTGAGGAACCCCACTAGTGACCGAGGCCCAACCCGAACTAGCACCTTTAATTACAACCCTCTGCCGCCTATTCTTCAGCCAGTTTTCAAGCCACCTACCTATTTCCCCACCGATACCCAGCGCGCGCACTTTCGCCATCAGCGAGAGAGGATGGAGAGAGAGAGAGAGAGAGAGAGAGAGAGAGAGAGAGGAGATGGAGAGAGAGAGAGAGAGAGAGAGAGAGAGAGAGCGTTATCTCCTGCATACTCTATATATATCTATACACAGTATGTCTCTATATATAAATAGATAGAGTGATCGACACAATGATAATGTGGACGTCATTGATGGGGTTAGAGCAATTATGTGCACCAATCCGAACACACTTCCGCTGCCATAAGGACCGCCCATTTTATACCTAACAGACTAGCTTGGGACGAGACAGAGGCGCGAGACTTATTGTAAGCACTGTACATGAATTCTGAAATTTAGTTTACCGTCTAATTTTAACTTCATTCACCTTTGCAAGAGTACCATTGCCATTTTTTATTTGATATTTTGTATTTATATGATTTGTGGTAAGAATCACATAAGATGACTTTGTCAAGTTCAGTTATAGTTTATTAGCATACATCCGTTTATATATATTTTCTATACCCATAATCTAATTGCCTGTTCGTTTCAGTTATCAGAAGGTCTAAATTATGATGGAGGAAGTAAAAGTGGTATAAATATTAATTAAAAAGTATATTTCAATCAAACAATATTTATTTTTCGTTATAACAAATGTTTCACATTAAAATATCTTAAAAAATTCAAAGAAATTGATAATATGTAATTAGTACCGAGACATTTATTAAAGTCAGGGAAAATATTATTTCAACTTTTTATAAGCTATTATTATTATTATTATTATTATTATTATTATTATTATTATTATACTACTACTACTACTACTACAATAAGCAAATTTAGGGAAAATTTTATAAAATATAGTTTTTTCTGTAAATAAAATAAATATGACCTCAAGAAATAACTATAATTATTTGTGATTTTAGTTTCTGAATTTTGGTCTGACACTGAGGGATGTTGTTTTCAAAGAATAGTAAGCCCCATGGAAGTCGAGCCAGTTGATGCCCTCACCGTCTGAAGTGTGATTGCCTTCATGTTGATACCCATTCAGGTTGGACCTATGGCATGATGCATACCACCATGCACCGCGGTATTCCTCAGCACAGTTTTTCGAATATGTGTCATTGTCTTGATCTTTAGTTGAAAATTTTTGACCGTTTTGGCGCTTTAATGAATCTCGGGCATTTCCGGAATATTCTCCCAAATCCAAGAGGTATTTGTGAGTGGCGTCTCCGATGTAGAAGTGTTCGTACTTTGCCCAACGCTTTTTCCCATCGAAGTCCTCAAGGTCCACTCTCAGTTCCATTAGAGTGTTGCTAACGAGAGCGTGAATGTTGTCGAGACCTAGGCAAAATTCTCCCTCTAAGTTTCCAAAACCCAGTTTGTACTCCACCCATTTCCTGAAGAAGTTTTCTCTTTGAGGAAGAGCCTCTCGATGTTGAATTACCGTCCATCCGCCTCCGTCAGTAGTTTGATCGCAGTAAACTGAAACGGGTCGATTTTCGCAAAAGCTGAAAGGGTACACTGTTCGAATCCCAGACACTTTATCGCCGATGTTTAAAAGGTCCGCACAGTTTCGAAGGGAGTTTTCAACTACTTTGAATTTGTCCATCGAATGTTGAATCGAGTGCATTTGTACTTTCATTCCATGCATTAAGGAATCACTTGCAGAGTTCTCACAGTGCGCCAGAGTTTGAGACACGCACGCAGGAGAGAATCCAATCTCTTCGAAGAGGTTGTAAAGTTCTATCATCGTAGATTCACTCTTCTTTCCACAACCAAATTTGCTCACTAAAGCAATCATGAAGAGTGAAATCAGAACGTTGGATTCAACCATTTTTACTCTTCTTGTTTAAGCTGTTCTAACGGTGGCTTCTAATATTTATACACCTTTCAAAAACTTTTTCCTTTTTATACATTTTTTTCAGCGCATCATCAGATCATCTTGCTTCAGAATATCTGTAAACATCGTGGGCTTTGTGGGCGAACCATCATTTTTTATTGTCTATTTCCTGTCTGGTGCACTTTGGAAATGCTGAAGTGGGCGTCTCAAATGAGATTACTCCAAAGTAGATGAGCTTTTATTATTTGTTTTTGTTTTCCAATTTATTCTTCGTTAATATTCTCATTTTCATCAATTTCAACATTTCAACGATATTACTATTTTCGATTGAATTAATTACATCGAATTACTATTTATTTCTAAAATAAACTTTCTGTTACACCACTGATCAATTGCCTTGAAGCCAGATGTTAAAATGCTTTGGTTATGTGAACTTTATCCTTTCGATGCTTTGAATTTTGGATTCAGTTGTTATTATACATTTGTTTAAGTTGATTTAGAGTAAGTTACGATTTTGCTACATTTATTTTCAATGTCGAATTGAACCAAAGTTACAAATAAGAAAACTACTCTGTAAATATATTTTTTTAATTTCATGAATATTTGAAATGGTCTTTCAAAGAGAAATTAAGTTATACTCTTTTTATTCCTTTATTTTTCCTTGGTCTTTTTTCATTTTTAACATGGCTATTTTTTATTCATGAAGCCATAAAAGAGTGTACAATGGACAGATCACGAAAAGTCCTTGTAAATGTTAGACCCACTGTCTCTCTACAATTTCTACTATTTAATACTCTTTTCTTCTGACTCTCCATAAGGTGTTTTACACTCGCTCTTATTTTTCTTATAATATACATATAGTATATATGATGAATAAAACCACGAAGGAAAGGAAACACAAAATGGTGCTCAAGCGCTTTCGTCTAATGACATCCTCAGGAACACTGAAGTACATAAAAGGGTTACAGCCTATATATAGGTTACAGAAAGAAAAAAAAAGAAAATAAATAATATACACACACACACACACATATATATATATATATATATATTATATATATATTATTATATATATATATATTATATATCTATATATATATCTATGCCACAGGTTAGTTCTGGGTCCACTGTAATTTTTGTTATATATAAATGACCTTCCACGTTCATCTGATATACTGAACTTCATAATGTTTGCAGATGATATAACTGTTTCTCTTTCTTGCAAAGATCTTAATTCAGCCAAGAATATACTTAATTCAGAATTTTCAGTGTAATGAAATGGTTCATCACCCATAAACTAGTAAAATAAATTTCATGATCTTACCAAAAAAAGAAATGTGTATTTTGATGAACTTAATGTTGATGAAATCGGTGTAAAGGCGTGTACTGTAACAAAATTTCTTGGTGTAATGCTTGATAAGAATTTGTAATAGAGTAATCATGTAAATTATATCGCGAAAAAAATTTCAAGGAGTGTTGCTATAATGTTTAAACTTAGAAATGTAGTCCCTAAAAGGGTTTTATTGACACTTTATCATACTCTTGTCCTTCCTTATATAACGTACTGCACCCTTTGTGGGGAAAACTCCCCTAACAACGCTTTGAACGGTATCTTTGTCATCCAAAACCGAGCAATAAGGTGATGCTGATTTCCTTGATCATTTTCGTACATTATTTAAAGCGCTAAAAACTACTAAAGCTCAAAGATGTAATCAAGTGGTACATTTTACTTTTATTTACGAGTGTAAGAACAAAATCATTAACTTACAATGGGTAAATAAATATTTTGTAACTCATCAAGAAATTTTCATGAAAAATTACATTTTAATTATTTTTTTTAGTAAATTTGAGCTTTTGAATGTATTACGCATATTGTTGAAAGTGATGAAACATTTTTTCATCATCAACTTTTGGAAACTGAGAAAAGATTTTAATTATATCTCCCTAAATATTTAAAAAAAGATTAAAAAGTCTATGTAAGTATAGCTCATAGTTGCCAGATACTGCGAATTAGAGGATCTCTATATGAGGTCTCTACGGAAAAACTTGCCACAAACCTCTATTTCGTACATTAATTAAAAAAACTGTTTTTCACTAATTTTTATCATAAATATTTATTAAACCAAAACTTACAAATTAAATAATAATAATAATAATAATAATAATATAATTATTATTATTATTATTATTATTATTTTCAATTTAAGAACTTATAATTATATTATGAATTGTGGCTGAATTTGGCTCTTCTTCTTCTTCTTCTTCTATGTGGGGGGGGGGGGCTTTTTCGTGGGGCATTGCCCTTGGCCCCTCCTCCCTACATAATAAAAAGAATATAAAAATTTGGATGAAGTCGAAAATGTAGGTTAAATCCTATGATTTACATCTGAATAGCAGGTCTGCTCCATTTATGTCTATGTACATAATATACACATACATATATACATATATATATGTGGGACGGTTAGTGCCTTCATATATATGCACAGAGTATGACACTACCATTCCCAAGCAAAGTCTATGATTTATTATCAGAAATGGGGTATTCTACGAACCTTGTTTGATAATGCAGAGAAATAAGGATATATTTACTTAACTTGTAAATGTCTATTAACAAAGAGAGATAAAGACATAGAGATTATATACTGTACGTTTTACACACACACATGTATACATATATATTGATATTCAACTAATAATAATAATAATAATAATAATAATATAATAATTATAATAATGATACCAATGAGACAGGCAAGCAAGAAGCCAAAACATCGCTTATGCCAATTAATGCCGCCTTTTAAAGTAAAATTATAATTGTGTCAAAAGTACAGCTTCTCTTATAGAAAAATTCTTCTTAAACCTTTGTAGAAGTTATTATTATTATTATTATTATTATTATTATTATTATTATTATTATTATTAAATATGTTCATGATATACATTTTTCTCCACATGAAATTAATATGTCACAAAAAAGCCATTTGCTCCGAATTTAGTTCAAGAATTTTGGTTTGAGGCTGAGAGACGTTACTTTCAAAGAGTGACGATAACCACGAAATGCTTTCCAGTTGATGCCATCCGCGAATGAAGTGTGATTGCCTTCATGATGGTACCCATTCAGGTTCGACTCATGGCAATTATTATACCACCATGCACCGCGAAACTTATTCGAACAGTCTTCGTTGTCACGGGGGTCATTGTCTTGATCCTTCGTTGAAAATTTATAACCGTTTGAATGACTTAATGAATCACCGGCATTGCCCGAATATTCTCCCAAATCTAGACGGTATTTCTCAGCGGCGTCCCCGATGTAAAAGTGTTCGTACTTGGCCCAACGCTTTTTTCCATCGAAGTCCTCAAGGTCCACCCTAAGCTCCATCAAAGTATTGCTAACGAGAGCGTGAATGTTGTCGAGACCGAGCCAAAATTCTCCCATTAGGTTTCCGAAACCCATTTGATACTCCACCCATTTCCTGAAGAAATTTTCCCTCTGGGCAAGAGCCTCTCGATGTTGGATTACCGTCCATCCGCCTCCGTCTGTAGTTTGGTCGCAGTAAACAGAAACAGGTCGGTTTTCGCAACAACTGAAAGGGTACACTGTTCGAACCCCGGACTCTTTGTCATCAAAGTTGAAAAGATCCACACAATTTCGAGGACGCCTTTCGATTTCTTTAAACTTGTCCACTGAATTTTGTATTGAATGCAGTTGTATTCTCATCTCCAACAATAAAGCCTTCTTGTTGCGGAGTTCTCACAGATCGCCAGAGTTTGAGACACGCAAGTAGGAGAGAATCCAATCTCTTTGAAGATGTTGTAAAGGCCTGTGATCGTAGATTTGCTAGTCTCTCCACAAGCGAATTTGCTTACTATAGCAATCATCACGAGAGGGATCATGAGGTTGGTTTCAACCATTTTTGCCGTTGTTTAACCTTCTCTGCAAAGCGATTGTAATAGCTATATAGCTTCGCAATCTCCTCCGTTTTTATATATTTTTCTCCCCATTATCACTCTTTAGTATATCTCTAAACATCCGGAGTTTTATGGGCGTACCCACATTAGAGATTATTTTTATTTCCTCTCGAGTACACTTACGAAATCCTGGAGTGGGAGTTTCAAACGAGATTATTTCAAAGTGGATTAGCTCTCATTTTCTCCTTTATTTTCCTATATATTCCCCGTTACTATTTTCATTTTAATGAATTACAGCTAGTTACTAAATGTTTCTACAATAAATGCTTTGTTCCGCCACTGATTCCTATATTGTGAACATCATTGATCTTATTAAAAAACTGAATTTTTCTAATGATTCAAATTTCAAAATGGTTAGTTTTGACCTATGCTCTTTGTTCACTAAAGTCCATGTTGCTGATTTGACTGAATTTCTAGTAGATATTACAGGGTGGGTCCTGTCCTTTAGGCATTCTGTCATATTTTGTCACATTCCCAAATTGCCTGACTTTTAGGGACTTTTTCTGAGTCGTTCTAATACATCTGAAAGTAATTAGAATGGTTCCCTCACCTCCCCTTTTAGCCGTCACATTCCTCCGTCATATTTATAATATATTTTAATTTGTATTTATTTACTTTTTTGAATATATTTTCACAACAATATTTATTGTACTTGAAAAATATTACTGAACTACTGGAGCACACTGCAATCTACTGTATATAATCTATACTATAATAAGAGAGCTGTCCGTCTGTCCGTCCGTCCGTCCGTCCGTCCGTCACACTTTCAGAAATTGTGAGAAAAAATTGAGAAAAAAATTCAGAAATTGTAAAAAAAATTCAGAAATTGTATTACGGGCGGCAATGTGAAGCTCAAGATTTTCATGACTGTGTTCTTTTCTGTAGTTTAGCCTGTCTGTTTGTCTGTTTGTGAAATTTATCCCTGGCAGTAATGGGGGAAGGGTGGGGGTGGGGGTAATGGGGGAAGGGTGGGGGTGGGGGTAATGGGGGATGGGTGGGGTAATGGGGAGGGTGGGGTAATGGGGGAAGGGTGGGGGTGGGGGTAATGGGGATGGGTGGGGTAATGGGAGGGGTGGGGTAATGGGGAGGGGGTTAGCCCCCAAGTTGCATGAATGGGGGTGAGGAGGTTTTGGGAGATACCAGATTCAGAAATGTTGACACAATGTGAAGCTCAAAATTTTCACGGCTGCGTTCTTTTCTGTAGTTTAGCCTGTCTAACCGTCAGCGAAGCGACGGGAACTGTACTAGTAATAATAATAATAATCTATATTATAATAAGAGAGCTGTCCGTCTGTCTGTCTGTCCGTCTGTCCGTCACACTTTCAGAAATTGTGAGAAAAAATTTTAGAAATTGTGAAAAAAAATTGTGAGAAAAAATTTCAGAAATTGTAAAAAAATTCAGAAATTGTATTACGGGCGGCAATGTGAAGCTCAAGATTTTCATGACTGTGTTCTTTTCTGTAGTTTAGCAATGGGGGAAGGGTGGGGGTGGGAGTAATGGGGGATGGGTGGGGTAATGGGGAGGGGTGGGGGTAATGGGGGAGGGGGTTAGCCTCCAAGTTGTATGAATGGGGGTGAGGAGGTTTTGGGAGATACCAGATTCAGAAATGTTGACACAATGCGAAGCTCAAAATTTTCACGGCTGGGTTCTTTTTTTGTAGTTTAGCCTGTCTAACCGTCAGCGAAGCGGCGGGAACTGTCCTAGTAATAATAATAATAAAAGTACAAGGACTTTGTTACAGTACATTCCTCTTCTTCTTTGGTATAGTTATGTAAAAATATATTACCACCAAATATTTTTACAATACACATTTTTCAATAAACTTAAACACTTTTGTCGGTCTCTGGATTGTTTCCACCTCGCCTTTTTCATTCGTTTTTCGGTTTATAATTTCTGTAATAATAAACAATAATGTAATAACCAATGTAATAATAAATTTATAATTTCTGTAATAAATAATAATGCATTATTAAATGTAATAAATTTAATAATAAATGTAATAATTATGTAAAAAAATAATAGAATCTGTATGTATAGAACAAGAAGATAGTTTTAAATTTGTGCGAATGTACTTATAAGGGAGTCCCTTTAATTAAAAAAAAAAAAAAAAATGCCCTTCTAGTGTGGGGAGAACAGGATCTAACCTAGGTGCGAATTTCTTAATGGTCTCTGGACTGTTTTCACTTTTGATTTTGGTTAATTCGTTTTTCTGTATCCACCCGAAGAGGATGCCAGTGGGCATCGAAACTGTTGTGGAAATAAACTCTGTCTATTAGAGTGGGTTTTTATTATCATACTCAGAGTATTATTTTATTCGCTGTTTGAAGGCGAAGTGTCCCTTCCCACTATTTTAGAGCAATCGACGCCCCTGTGTGTATATATGCGCGTCAGTGGTGTAGTGGCTAGCATCACTGACTACGAATCCACTGGCCCTGGTTTCGATTCTCGGCAAGGGCAAGCGGCGCTCAACTCACCCAGCTGTTCATCCTTCAATAAAAAAAGGTTGGTAGGTAAATGGGAACACTGGGTAGCCTAGTTGTTAATACGACGGTGGGCTGTTGATCGGGAAACCATGAGATCGAGTCCGGGCGAGGACTTTTGTAATTTCTGAGTTTCATATACGTATATGTTACG